>BGPR01008966.1:0-12853 GCA_013235015.1 Araneus ventricosus | reverse complement strand
AAACTTTTTAACGAAGGGTGGTTTTGGGTTCTAGGGGTCATGATCGGTGAAGATCTGCAGAAATTTTCCGAAAGTCGTGTTATGAGAACCATTGCAATAGGTAGAGTTCCTATAAGGAATCTACCTAAAAATAAGACAAGAGGTTTTTTCGTTCCACCCTAGTGCATTTTCCCATATGCCAACGAGACAAGAAAGTTATATCAGGGAGGAGAGGGAAACTTTATTCACCTATAACACATGTATAATATGTTACCACCTATAAATTTTTAAATTGAACTTTTCCTCTCAGATTAAAACTCCTCCCTTTTATTTAAACGCCAAAGGAACGATGTTTCGAATTTCCTTCCCCCTTATCCGGTGCAAAATTTAGCGCCATGTTTTGTGTGGTCGACACAACATCTTGAAGCAATAAAATTGCCGTTATCTATTTTTTCCATGTTAAAGTACAATCCGACTAGACTATTAGGAGATTATCGTATCAAGAACTAAATATTAGACTTCATTACCTTTTGTTCAACTTACCATTTCACTAAAAATTGGCAGCAATATCATTGCTGTAGCAAAGTTAGAAACAATTTCTGTAACCGTTGCAGTACTGAAGCAAATGACAGCGACAATCAGTCCTGGTGGCAGAACTCTTAATGCTGATAGCTTTGACCCGAGTAGTTCAGATAGCCCAGACACCTGTTAATAAAAGATAAAATAATTTAAAAGAGAAAAAAATAAATTCAAGTTTCGCTTCTCATTTTAATTCTGACATTGTTCAAATTAAAGCAATGAACTACGCAGTATGGAAAATTTATCATTGAAGATAACGGCTGTATTAAAATTAACTCTAATTTTACATAGCAATAGATTAATCAACATAGCAAAATACATAAGTTCCGAGATATTTCAAAGTATTTATATCACTGTTGTTTGTCCAAGGCGCTCAGGTAAATCATTCAAATTGCAATTTTTTATCTGAGCGCAACACTACTGAGTTGCGATTTTTCAAATGATTAAAATATTAACCAGCGTGAGTGGTCTCTCCAAAACTTTCTCGTATCTACCCTAACACAGGTGGAGAAAAATACACGAATCAAATGCTATATGCAACATATACTATTCCCTAATACAAGTGGGGAAAAACTTGCCAAGCGATCGCGCCTTTTTTGGGGGTCATAGAATGGTGAAAAAACCGAATAAGCAATTTGAACGCCCTTTTTTAAAACGATTGAAACGAAAATTGGGCCCGGATCTACAATTAATGTTAGCAGACCTCACACCAATTTTTATTTATTTAAGTCAAAGAATTTAGGAGTTATCGTGTTCACTGTATGCAAATATGCGGACCAACAGAAGGTCAACTCTTTGACGGATTTCGTTCAAAATTTGATACAAACCTACATTCTCATTATAAAACTTGTACCAAATTTCATCCCCTAGCTCTCACCGTTTTTGAATTATCGTGCTCACAGACCGAATTCCAAAATTGTGTTTTTGGGACTCAGGGAGTCATTCATAAATGTGGAAACGTAAACGTAATAATTAAAACGTGGAGATTCATCAAAATCTCGAGTTCGAATTTTTTGATGATTGCAATACTTTCTTTCTGTATACCATACGAAGTATAAAAAGTATTTTCGTATAGGAGAAAGTAAAAATGGTTCTTTCAGTGAGCGGCAGTTCTTTTCAGTGAGACTTGTTGCATTTTGTCCCTAAATATAAAAAAAGTGTTCTTAAACCCGTATAAGAAAACAATGAAAATTATACTTCTGCGTTAAAGAGGGAGTTTTAATTAACCTATAATTTTGAACTGAAATAACTTCTGAGTAGTTGCAGATAACAGTGACTATTAGCAACAAAACTTTTTTTTATTTTCTCGTATACGAAGTATACAAAGAGAAAGAATTGTAATCGTCAAAAAATTCGAATTCGAGATTTTGATGAATCTTTACGTTTTAGACCTCCCTGATCCGAAAAATACAATTTTGGAATTATGTCTGTGCTGTGTTTCTGTGAACACGACAACTCACCAACTACACTCATGTCCATAAATTAAGGATAATTCAGAATCACACAGAAATTGAACTCTAAAATAAAAATTTCACCTGTAGAATTATCACACACATCTTGAAGAAGAATATGCAAATTACAGGAAACCACCAGGTGGCGCGGATAGTACGTCACAATGACGAGAGTGTAAGAGAGGGGTATATAAGGAATGGTGGCAAAGAAGTAAAATTGTTCACAAGCGCTTTAAAAGCCTTTCAATGCAATAACCGCATAGTTATGGCACAAAGGAAGCATTTGGATGATTTTTTACGTGGTAGAATTATCGGACGACTGGAATGTGGACGTACCCAGCTGGAAGTATGCGAGGAACTTGGAATCGCCCAGAGTGTCATCTCCAGGCTTTGGCAACGATTCCAAGATGATGGTAATGTGAGTAGATGTTATAGCACAGGTCGCCCCCGAGTTACAAAGCCGAATGAGGACCGGTATTTGGCAGTTACTGCCAAAAGAAACAGACGGAGCGCAGCATCAGACCTGTCTCGTCAGCTCTCTTCAGCTACCGGTAGGACAGTTTCAAGGCAGACAGTGTACAGACGCTTAGGGCACATTGGTCTATATGCTCGTAGGCCTGTCAGATGTGTTCCACTTACCGCAACTCACTGTCGCCTGCGATTAGCCTGGAGTAGAGAGCATGCATTGTGGACACCGCAACAGTGGTCTTGTGTGATGTTTTCCGACGAGTCCGGGTTTAGTTTGCAGTCTGTTTCTCGCCAGACTTTCATATGGAGAGCGCCAGGTACCCGTTACCACCAAGAGAACACCACTGAACGACACCGTTACGGTGGTGCAGGATGGCTCGTTTGGGGAGGAATTATTCTTGGTTCCAGAACTGACCTGCATGTTCAGAGTGTAACGATGACAGGCCACATCTATCGGAATGTCATTCTGGAACAACATGTACGTTTGTTTCGGGGCGCCATGGGTGCTGAATTTCTGTTTATGGATGAAAACGCCCGTCCTCACCGTGCAAACATTGTAGACGAATGCCTTCAATCGGAGGATATCACCCGTATGGATTGGCCAGCATACTCACCGGACTTAAATCCAATAGAGCATGTGTGGGATATGCTTGGCCGACGAATTGCAGCCCGTCAACCCCCTCCCACCTGTCTACCGGAACTTCGGAGGGAATTGCTTGATGAGTGGTGTAATATTCCCCAAGATCAGTTTGATAATTTGATACTCAGCATGCCTAGGCGTTGTAAGGCTGGTATTGCATCGTCCGGGAGACATACTCCGTATTAGCCATCATACTAACCATGTTATACTTTTTTTTGTAAATAGGTTCTTTTTTGAAATTTGCTCCAGGGAGTAAAAATCGCAATTTTTATTAATTATGTCAAACATATAGCATCTTTTTTGCTCTTTACCTTTTGTTTAATAAATAGACTTTACAAATAAGTCAAATTTGTTTTGCTTCTGTCCCTTTCTTTGCCTGAACTTCATTATCCTTAATTTATGGACATGAGTGTATTAAAGCTATAGGGCTGAAATTTGGTAAGTGATCTTTACACACAATTTGCAGGTTTCTATCACTTTTGGACAAAATCTGTCCGCGGGAAGTCTTTCTGTCTGTCTGTTCGTGTTTATATAAACACGATAACTCAAAAACTAAAATAGCTAGACAGATAAAATTTCGTACATAGTTTTACCATTAGGAATGTAGATCCGTATCAAAATTTGAACTAAATCCGTCAAAAGGTTGACTATCTGTCGGTCTGTATAATCTCATGCTTGTAAAAGCTGTAACTCCTAACCGCAATGACTTAGATAAATGAAATTTGATATGCGGTCTTCTAACCTTGATTGTAGACTTGTGTCCAACTTTGATTTCAATCAGTTTAAAAAAAGGCTTTCAAATTGTATATAGCTATTATGTTGGCGCAGTTTACTGCTGCTTGGCGATAGTAAGCTGCGGCCAAGCGGTTGTTTAGAGTAAGGTTTCCTTTCGCTTTGGCGTGGTCTACGAAGGTCAAAGAAAATTGTGGTCAAACGCAAACTAGGCGTGATATGGGCAACAGAAATTATTGCAATCCCTAAAATTGGATTTCGAGATGAAACGCCTGGTGTAGGTGTGGCGAGTAAGCGAGTGATATCTTTAATAAAATTTTATATTCAAAAACGTTCCATAAAAATCTTGGTACTTGTGGCGTTACCTAAGGTCAGTCATTTTTATTGGGGGGGGGGGAAGCAGGGAATGACACCTTTGCTATGGAGTACACGAGAAAGTTTAGGGGAGCTCACTGTCGCTGGTTGATTTTATTGGAGAAACCTTATCTTAGTGGAAAAAGATTTGAAAGTGAAATTTTTCAGACATAACACAATAGCTCAGCCTCGTGAAAGAAAAACCCTTCCCTTGAAATCATCTAAAACATAGCAAAAACTTTCAAAGTTTTCTTGTTATATCTTTTACTAAGGCTGTACTAGGCTTAGATTGGTTTCATGCTCTCGGCAATTTTCGTAGAAATAGTGTTGTATTTTCACCTCATAAATATCAATTTTCAACAATAAAAACGTTCTCTTCCGTCGAATATGATGGTCTGAAAAACATATTTTAAAAGGTGGAAGTGACACTTAACATTTTCATTTTATGCTCTCTCACGTTGCATACATTTATAGCGACATCTAGTGAGGATCTGATAAGTTATTTCAGTTCAGAGTTGCAGATTAATGAAAACTCACCCTAAAATATACTATTCCTTTATGGAGTATTTTGCGTATTCAAATAAAATAGAAAAAAATTAAATCCCATTTGGATTCAGCAAATTTTAGATTATCCTGTGCTAACTTGAATTAAGACAGACACGTATTTTGGCTATGAAGCTGTTTAACCCTCTGATTTCAAAGACCATTGGAGAAGAACGACTTCAAAATGTGAAAACGCCCGAGTTCCTCTTTCAAAAATAAGGGAAATTCACTTCCCCTCACAAAAATCACAAGCTGGTACTGTTCGAATTCTAAGGATTCCATCTGTGCGAGCCACTCTAAAGCTGGCCATTCACTTGAAGTATAACCATGCCATTTGTCCTAAGCCCGGTTTTTTTCACCCATCTTAATTGAAAAATACAGGCACGCCATTCACTTGTATTTAAAAGGACGCTAACTCTGAACGAATGTAGGGGGAGCGATTTTCTTTCCCTCTCTACAGCTGCTTGTCAATCGTTCTTCGATTTTCTCTAATCAGCAGATTTTAATTCATTCTACCCTCAAAGCGAGGCTCCAATCTACGCAAGGCATTGTTCTTTTCGCTAGCCTTCTTCAGGGTTTCTCAGATTATTTGTTCCGATTTCAGTCCAGACGGAATTCCAACCGCCAGAAGCCATTTGGTTGATTTCTATAGATTTTTATGACTTTTTCCTTCTCGCGTTCCAAAATATCCAGTTTATTTGTGAAGTGAATGGCCGGCTTAACGAAGAAAGCGCGCCGTAGGTGTGAAATCAATCACACTTAATGAAAGGGAGTGCAAATTTTACCGTGATATTCGGACGTTCCAGCCGGCCGCCGTCTTTTACTTGAAGGGACGTTTGGGACGTTCTCGTATCGATAGAGTTAATGCAAGGTAATTTGGAATTCTGGGGCAACTGTCAAAATCAATAATTTGATAACAAATCAAGACAGATAGAAAAATGCTGTTTGCATAAATGAGATGGGAATGAAACCGGATTTTTTTTATCATGAAACAAGAAATTGTAGGTAGCATATCTTACAATTTGAACTACAACATTCTTCTGTAATTGGTCGAGGAATGCGTTACATAAGACAAGGCAATGAGTGGGGTAACTCCTTTCAAATGTTCTTTGTGTCATCGTCCATTCAAGAATACAGCTATCAGATTACGAACCACCTTTTTTGACAGCACTAAGTAATATTTCAATTGCTTTTGATCTATCATAAAAACAGAAATGGGGCTCAATCACCTTTAAATTAAGAGTTCTTCATAAAACAGTAAAGACATTTACAGAGACGTGGAAACGAAAAACAGTTCTCTTGTCCGACACAACGTAACATAATAATGTTTTAGGCTCAATTCGTCTGTTTTTGCCTGGCTTCATTACATCAGTCATTGCATTCTGTTCCAACTATTTTTATATTACAGAAACAGAAATAACGTCTGTCAGTCCGTCTCATATCAAATCTTTATGGAACTAGTTTCTTTAGTTTTTTCTCCAACGAGAGATTTTACCTCACGTAATTTTTACAGAGAATGCCAGTCTAAAAAATTAATCATGTTAAAAAGAATCCGATTTCATTTCCAGGCTTTCTGTGCAAGCGTAATCTATCTATCTTCATTCGTTTGAACTTCAAAATTTGCTTCGGAGTTGCATATTGTGCATAATCGTCAAATAATTTTTGAAAATCTATTATACTGTGAAATCTCTGATGAAATGGCGACCATGAAAACTACAGAACTGTTGATATTTATTCACATATATGTTTGATAGATATCATCGCCAACTAAATCCTCTCTCTTCAACAAAACGCTCTCACTCCAGCTAAACGCTCTTTCTCCAGCTTAAACGCTCTCACTCCAGCTTGAACGCTCTCACTCCAGCTTGAACGCTCTCGCTCCAGCTTAAACGCTCTCACTCCAGCTTAAACACTTTCCATTAATTATTACCTTTCCGATATTCGTCAAGCCAAATATTACAGCATTTCTGTGCAGACAGCTGTCAGATGCAACATCCGTGAGAATTGGCGAAAGACCACATCTTTTTTCTTTAACAGTGCTTCAGCGTAGCCGCGGTGGCCTCGTGGTAAGGTTTGGACTTCTTGGCCGGTGGATTCCAGTTCGAATCCCGATTCCACTGTGCATGTGGGCCTGGTGCACGTTAAATCTGACGTCACGTCCTCCTACTGGTGTGGCGTTTAATTTTGGAGAGGAGTACCAGTTCGGGTGTCATTCTTGTCGCCTGATCATGGCTCAAAATTACTAGGTACGTCCCTAAATAGACCTCGAGTTGCTTAAAAACATTAAGTAAATATAATTTAACTAAACAGAACACAGTCTTTAAGTGCAGACTTCTTTGCAAGGTACCGTGGCTGTGGGGCAGGTGTTAAAATGCAACATTCTTTTTCACATTGTTTGGATTATTTTTCATCCCATCTGTAATGGTGACTCAACGATTACTTTCTAATTAACGGTGTCTGAGAACGAATTTATAACGACAGTAGAAATAATACTAGGATTTAAAAGTTTCGTAATTTTAACATATTTTTCAAATATAAACTAATTATGCTATTTCCGGCAGATCAGGCGAAGAGTGTCACGTAACCGACTGAACAGAACAAATCTCATTCTGTTCAAGTACGTACAGCTCATGCGTGGAAATCGTCATTTTAAGCATTCGAAACTTCACGTCGGGGAGAAAACCAAATAGTGGGTTTTCCATCACGATAAAATTCCAGCCCATGGCTCTCTCTTGATGTCAAATTACCTTTTGAAACAACAGGTTCCGGTACTCCCACAACCAAATCCCCCCCGATAGCTGATCATGCGACTTTTCTTTCGGGTGAAGAATTTGCTTAAGGGACCACGATTCCAAGAGTCAAGTTTGTAGAAGTGTAGCGATGAAGGTACTGGGAGGAAGTGGTAAAAGGAGGCTTGTAATCCGCATCTACATCTTTCTATGAACGATGGCATCTAAGCATAGTTGCACAAGGTAATTACTTCAAAGGGAACAGTAGAAAAACAGGTTCTATCTATATTCATTCTTCCATAAGATTCAGAACTTTTTAAACGTTGCAGCAGGATCAAAAGAAAGGGCAGTGAATAAAATTACGTATATAGTTTGGATACTTTACTTGAGCACCTTGGGCAAGAGAGGAACCGGCTCCCAGAAGAAAAATCACTCCCCAGGGAAATTTTGCTTGTACTGTTTTCCACTCCAGAATACGTCGACTGCCCAAATCACGAAAATTGGATGGTAGGAAGAACATTAAGAAAACAATAACCATGGCTACAGTTGAATCACCAACTTTTCTACAATGAATGAACAGATTAAATTGTACTCCGTACAGATCAATAAGTTTTAATGACAGACATTTCAAGCTGATCACCTGCAAAAAGCAACCAGTGTTCACCGATGCTAAGTTAATTTGTGTTTCTGTCCATTTTTGAGTAATTCTGTCTATTCAGATGTTTGGGATAAAATATATGTTATTTCAGACTTAATTTTAATATGATATTGTTTTTAGACTGCCACACTTTCCGACAAATGCGTGAAACATGGTGCAAAAATTGTTCAAAAACCTTTCCAGGACAGGCCGATGGATTTAGAGCCACCAATTGGCTCGCAGCAACTTCTTGGGTAGCAGGCTCTTATTCAGAAAGGATTTTTGAAAAAATTGATTAGATTCTTAATTAATTAATAATTAATCGAAATTTCAACATTTTCCTTCAATAACTTCGGAGCACATTGTCGCGCAAAAACCATTTATATTTGTAGTTTTCCTACAATGAAAATTGAAATTCAAACAAGTTTGATAATTTGAATTTTGAAAATAAACAGAAATACAAAATTCAACATTTATTTACATTTTGAAATATAGTGATTTTACCAATGAAAATAGAAATTAATTTTATTAATATTTGGAAATTAACATGAAGCCTCTAACACTCGGAGACACAATACCGTTATTTAAAAAAGAAAATATTTGTAGAAAATTTAATTATTTCCCAAGAGTGCTTATTTCTGTACTAAAACTTTCTTATAATTAGCTTATAATTTTGTTTGCTTTGATGTTTCAATTCCACCAATTTCATACCTTTAGCATCAAGTTAATAATTACTACCAAAAATAAGAAGCAAGAACACAGGTCTTTAGTTAAGGAACTGATTTTCAAATTTAACAGATTAAGAGAAGTCTAGTTTTTAAACCTGTTTTTTATAATCTATAAACAACAACAAAAAAAAATGTCCTTACGACTTGAAACCGAGGACGGTAGCCCAGCCTGGTATGAATTTTGGGTCTCTGAAAATCCATAAGATAATTAAAATGGAAAACAGGACCATAACGGACGCCTCATGTGATCTGAAAATGAAACAGGTCATAAATCGATAATGATAAATTACATAATTATATATTTTGACCAATTATTATGGGTGCCTAAAAAATCTATAAGCAAACATAACTTCTGAGTGCAAAAATTAATCGGGATGAAGCCATGAAAAATCTTAAGATAAACAATAAATAAAAAGATACTTGTATTCTAAACTGATAAACACAGATTTCCACATCACTCCAGAACCAATAATATCGCATCAATTTTTACTGTGCCAAAGTTCTGGAATTTAGGAGAGCGCCACCTGGCGTGATTTGTATTTAGGTCCATAACAAAATGAAATTCGTCTAGGAATTTGTATTTCATAATAAAAATTAAAAATCGTGGTTACGTGCTTCGGTGCAAGGATTGCCTTCGGTCACTAAACGATTCGACACTTACTGCAGTTTCTATTGTTTCCTCTCTAACCCAAGCCATATGGTCAAGAGAATCCATCCTTTTCCCAGGCCACGATCCTCTATAGGTTCCGGCTTCATTATTCCGATACCTGCGCATACTGGGGAAAGGAGACTCTCCACTACGCAACTTCTTGTCACATTACGTTATCTTATAATTTTACAAAACCAAGAACAGAAAATACTCAACTTTGGTGGAAACACTTACTATTAAATAAACTATCAAGAATAAAAATAGCTAAACTGATATCTTTCCTCAATGAAAATGAGAACCTCATAAAACAGCCACCGGACGCAACCAGTTCATCCGACTCTGACCCAGATCTCTCTCCTTCACCAAGACCTCAGACATATGAACTCCGACTCTCTAGAGGTTCAATAATTAGGACTATAATCAGTCCTCCTACAAGTTTAAAGACTCAGCGAATCTTTAGGGCCTGTCATTAAAACTGTTTTTGCTTCGCGAGTTTTTCTTTTCATATGAAAAAACTCATTTTTCATTGTTTATATCATTTTCACATGTATTTTGTCGATCTTTAAACACCGTATGAAAATTTTTTTTTGTGTGTGTGTGCATTAAAGTTTCTACGCACACTCATCATATTTTTATCACTGGAGTCAGGGGTGTGTCGTAGTGTAATGTAAGGTTTCTATTGTTTTAACTTAAATTAGAACTGTAATCCAAGCATCAAAAGTGCCTGTTTTCTTCGGAACGACTAGTAGACGAAATTTGTATTCTATTAGGATAGGTTAAATTTGCATTCCATAAGATATAATAATAATTAAGAAATAAATTTTTGAGTTATTTTAAAACGTTGATTGTTTAGAACTGTGATTGTGATTATTTAGATATTGATATTATTTAAAGAAACATTATGAAAAAACTTAATTAAAAGTCTTAATTCTCACAATCAGGAAATTGTTTTAGGGAAAAAAATATTTTCTTCTATTTCCATAATTTAAAATACTTCTGTAAAAAATAATGTAAGATAAACAAAATAAAATAAGACAAACTAAAAAGTGTTTTATAAGAATTTTCACTCATTATTATTCCGAACTCTGTAAAAACATAAAATATTTTCCTACCAAAAATTGATTCTATTATGATGAAAAAGGAAAAAAAACTTACGATACCGAGCCCAATCGATCATATCTTTTTGAAATTATTCCATAAATTTCATCCTTTGATTCATCATTGTGATTTATTTTCCTGTAATGAAAAGGAAATGGAAGAAGAGGAATGTAAAAAAACATGTTATAAATATCGATAAATTCGAAAATTAATACTCTTGGCCACAGCTAAAACGTACAAAACAGTTTCTACGTTTGCTCTGAATCTTTTGACAGGTTGCCCACTAATCGACGTTAAGGTCAAAGAGGAGAACGAAATTTGGCAGCAACACCAAGATATTAAAAATTTAGAAAAAAATTGGAAATTTCTTTCAACTTTGATTATGCTACAGAAGTGAGGCTGAAAACTATTATTAAGCCTGTGAACTATTATTCAAGAAATTATGTATTGGACCGTTTGAAATTATGTATAGGAAAATTTGAAACTATGATAAGAAATTGTGTATAGGTTGATTTAGCCCTTTTCTTGTGATGCAGTGTGTTGCACGTTTAGGTTTTAATTTGTGGTTTCCTGTACATATTTATTTTTAAGCTTTCTTGTTTTCTCTTTATTTTCCTTACGATTGTATTTTAATTTATGCTATTTGGTAATTAATAAAGATTTTGTGTTTAGGGAAGTTTGAAAGTGCGTATAGGAATTTGAAATTGTGTTGGTAATTTTAACATTTTTTTTCCAATGAAGCAGTGTACTTTGTGAAGGAATTTTGTACTCGAATTTGCTGGCGTTCTTCGGAACTGGCAGGGGCTCGATATTTGTATGTCCGTAAGGACAGGTCAAATTTCTAGTCACATACCTTGTACCTAAAGAGATATTATTATCTGGCAAGCATTTTTCATGCGAAAGTAATTATTATTTTTTTTTCGTTGCTTAAACTAAACTATTTGCTACTTATTTTCATGCAATGGCTGTCGATAAACAGCGAACAAGAAATAACACTGCGCTGCATGAAAATCGGCCCCGACACCATTCCTGCAAATTTTTATGTAAAATGACCCCCTGAATCCGAATATGATCCCCATTTTTCCCCATCACCCCCCGTTTCCTCGGGCCGCCCCCCCCCCCTATTTTTATCACTCTCCGGTAATTTTATGGCTATTAATTTGATTTGGAGGAGGAAAACGATTATTTTAACCGTTAAATGTCTTCTGAGGGGCTACAGAGGTGAAAAGTTCTAAATTAGGAACATTTGTGACAAGGGGGGGGATTTGGGAGGGATTTTCCCCCTTAAATTTAAAAAATATCAATAAAAATGACCGGTTTTTCTGATTTGTTTTCGCAATTTTTTCACTTATTTTCTACATATTCCAGCTTCCAGCCCCCCCCTTTTCCTCACCCAAACACCCTATATAATAAAAATATATGGCAACAATTTTGGCTAAAAACGGGTAAGGGGGAGAGGTCCCGAAGCCCTCACAAGAAAGTTTGGAAGATTCACTGTACAACATTGCCGCTCTTTATTTTTATCACTGTTATGTAATTTTACGGCTATGAATTTGATTTGGAAGGGGGAAAGGATTATTTTAACACTTAAATTTAAAAATAAAAATATAATATATAATAAATAAAATTAATGTATAAAAATAAAGTTTGGAAGTTTCACTGTACAACGCTGTCGCTTTTGCACATCAAACTCGGAATAAACAAACAGTTTGTGAAAGCAATGGATAAGACAAGTGATGGCTTTAATTTTTTGAAAACTAAATTTCTTCGTCTTAGAGTCTAAAATCAAGGAAGGAATTTTCGTGGGCCCCCAGATTAGACAACTTTTTAAAGATTCAACGTACTAAATTATAAATTACATTTATTATATTTTATATTATATTATCTATTATTATTATTATTTATTATATATTATATTTTTATTTTTAAATTTTTTGTGTTAAAATAATCCTTTCCCCCCTCCAAATCAAATTCATGGCCATAAAATTACATAACAGTGATAAAAATAAAGAGCGGCAACGTTGTACAGTGAATTTTCCAAACTTTCTTGTGAGGACTTCGGGACCTCTCCCCCGTACCCGTTTTCAGCCAAAATTGTTGCAATATATTTTTATTATGTGGGGTGTTTGGGTGAGGAAAAGGGGTGGCTGGAAGCTGGAATATGTAGAAAATAAGTGAAAAAATTGCGAAAATAAACCAGAAAAACCGGTAATTTTTATTGATTTTTTTTAAATTTAAGGGGACAAATCCCTCCCAAATCCCCCCC
>BGPR01008965.1:35923-53529 GCA_013235015.1 Araneus ventricosus | reverse complement strand
TCTTGGCTTAAAAGTTTTCCGAGGAAACATCCACAAATTTGATGTTTACAACTTCGTAACAGAAATTCAACACACATTTAATTAATAGTTACTTTTTCAATTTATAAAAATAAATCTTGGTTTAAATTTTTTTCGAAAAAACAACCACTTTTCACCAAGTTTCTTGACTAATAAGTCGGATATTTTTAAGCGTTTCTGACCGCCTCCCCCCAAAAAAAACAATTCTATAAAACGTCGTAGCAGATTTCAACTCGCATTTAATTAATAATTCCATTTTCAATTTAGATCCCAGTTTCGACATATTCTCACTTAAAATTCCTAATCAGAATTCTTATCCACTGAATGCTAAGTGCGCTGGGGTTTCTCTGATGTTAAGTATTTATTTATTCTTTGGTTTTCTCTTCCGAAAGCGCTTAGCTCCCGAAAGATGCGAACACTGACTGAGATTGCTCTACGCAAACTAAAGAAAGGGTAATGGATTCTTCCCACGATTTAAAAAATAATTCCTTTATTTTAAAGACATGCCGACAGGTGTCCTTACGAAATGAAATAAATGGAACACGGAAGCCGTTTTTAGAGAGAAAATGAACGAACGAACTGCATCTGTTGCATTAAGATAAGTCGAAAGAAAATTTATTTCTGTTCGATTTTCCATTAGATGGATTCAACTTTGCTATTTTCATATTTTTTGCTTTCCTCGGGGACATTTTCCATCCAATAAAAATGATTCTTTTTATAAGAAATGATATTTGCTGATAAAAGTCTTTCATTCCTTATAAGAGATTTTGTCTGAATGTTTTGATGCTTATTTCATAACAATGAGATCTCTTTAAAAATGCAAGAGAAAATATGTTAAAAATATGAAATATTCTCGTATGATGATGATGGCTACCATATTCAGTATTCCACTCTCAGAACTTACAGGCCGGAGGATTCCAGGTTCGGAACCCGATTCCAATGAAGATCCGCCGTGTATGGCGCCTGTTGCACGCTAAACCATACGTAGTGGCCAAACGTCCTTTCGTTGGTGTGGCGCGGATCTGACCGCGGTGCAAAATGACGAGGTCCGTCCCAAAAGAGCCCTCGTGTTGCTTCAAAACGGGACGTTAATATAACTAAACTAAACTAAACTAAACCGAACCTACAGATATCAGGATTAAAAAGTACTAGACCAATATGCAGAGCCCATCTAAGATTAAAAAAGTTGCTGAACTCATGACCTTCTGTCTCACATTCTATACCTTTCCTCCGTCAGCCCCCCCCCCCCAAAAAAAAAAATACCAGACCTGCAGTTCATTGAAAAGAAAACCCAAAATACAGAATAGCGATTTAACCGCATTATTATTTAATTAAAATAAATAAATAATTGATATAGTTCACCTATTAATCCTATAGCTGAATCGGGGTACGAAAACAGGAAAATGCCGGTGGATATGCAATCTGATTCTCAACAACTTTGGCAGTCTATTGTTACGAGCATGGAAAGTCGCTTCCTAGCATTGTTAGTCTTATGGTTGGGAAGAGAGTTCTACAAGGGTATTTATGGGAATACAGGAGGAATGGAGCCATTGATCCCGATTGGCAACCATTTTGGCGAGAAAATGTAGAATTTTCTTGATATCTTTATTAGGGGCCGAGATCCGGAATTATCCAGATGATTCCATGTGACGTCACGGCCTTTCAGGTAGGCTATAAATAGACCGTGATCGGACCACAGAGCAGTGTGAGAGTTTGATCGACTCGAAGAAGTGTTGAATCGTCTCTGTACTTTGAATTTGTTGATCGACTTTGAACGTGTCTGAGCGACGAGGATCACTTTTGGAATCTCTCTTTCGAGTTTTCCCCGCAGTGCAAGCTGTTAAGCTGTTAGAGGGCGAGTGGTTTTGAAATTGTTGTTGCTGTTCTTATTAGTGAATTGCTGTCTGTTTGCGTAGCTGATTTGTGCAAGTGCTGTTCTTATTTTTAATTGCGCTTTGCGTTTTCCTGAGTATTCGAGAATGAAGCGTCATTCTCCGTTATTATGCTTGTTGGACTGTTTTGACCGTACACACACAGGACGAATTTTGTAACAATACTTGACTTGGGGGGTCAGCTTCACGGCGCTACTTTGAAATGGGGTGCGCATACCCTGCTGATGGGTGGGACGGGATTAATAGGCTTACTTTGCTTTACGGCAAAGAGGCCGATCTAACGATGCATGGGGGGCCCTCATTCATGAATGCGCGACACCTAGAGTCGAGGCGAGATTTGAATTTTTGTTATCAATGTATTTAAAATAATTGGAAAAAACAGAGGATCAGTACCCCAACCACAGAACCGATTTCGATGCTTTTAATTTCATATGGAAGCTTATGACGTCATCAAGGGTCGCTTGTCCCTCCACCACCCTCCATTTTCAAAAGAAATCGACAAAATACTTCTCCACTGTACATTCTCTATGGGGGAAAACCTTGACAGACCCCAGCCCAAACCACTGGACTAATTTCGACATTTTTTATTTCATTTGAAAGCTTATGATCCCTCACTGGATATGTCATGAATTGCTGCTTGTCACTCACTGCCCTCCATTTTGGAGATATATCGCAAAATACAATTTTGGCACAGTCCCTCAGCCTCTATAACCGCCAATTAGCCAATTTATTTCGCCAACTTGCAAGCATAGCCGCATGCTATTAATGGTGCATTTCCGTTAGCCGGGCGCAAATGTCGCCAATTGTGAACCAAACGCGAGCCAAGCCGCCAAACGAAGCGATTTGGCGCAAATGTCGCCAATTGTGAACCAAACGCGAGCCAAGTCGCCAAGCGAAGCGATTTTCCGTTAGCCGGGAGCAAATGTCGCCAAACGCTAGCCAAGTCGCCAAGAGAATGGTTTTAAGAAATTTGTCGGAATTCTACATTATTTGGCGATTTTTCGCTTGCGCCCGTCTAACGGAGAAGTACCCTATTAATATTACGGGCGAACAGCTGATCGTCGAAGGCAGCTAGTTAATTCTATAGTGCATTAATTATTAATTCATTAATTGGTGCCTAATACTAAATGGAGTAAAGGAAGACTTACTGTCATTGTTTCTTAGACCATACTAAAAACTAGTCTAACACACACGTATTAACAAAGCAACACGATATTAGATTAAGTGTTCGTATCGTTTTACTAAGAGGAAAACGACTGTTTTTTCTTTTCTTCAAAGGATGTATCAGGCATTTTGTCCTTGTAAAACTCGTAATTAACTGCTGTCGTTTTGTTTTCCTTTTCTGTAGAGAAAGGAAAAACATTCGAAATGTTTTCTTTGAATTGAATTCTCTCAATCGTAAAAATCGTTAATGTCTTTGGTTAAAGGTAACAAATATAAAATCTGGAGTCTCATGTGAGTATTTTGGAATAAATAATGTACTAACATTTTTTGCCCTAAGTATTGCAGCCCTTGAGAAATAATTTCCGCACTATTGTTCATTTCTGAACATGGGGGCATCGATCGTATATCGGATTCCTTTTGGCTTGGTGGAATATTCGTTCGGAATGGACAAACTAATGTATTAGCATATTTTTGGCGTAAGTATTTTTGGCCTTGAGAAATGATTTCCGCACCATTGCTCGTTTCTGACCATGGGGTCATCTATCGTATGTCGGACGCCAGTCGGCATCTTAGAGGATTTTTTGCGGGAATGGAGAGCTGCTGCATGCTAAATGCATAAATAAATCCAAGTATGCTAAGTCCGTCCTCTTGTCGATTTAGTTATATTAACGTTTCGTTTTGAAGCGACACGGGGACTATTTTGAACAGACCTCGTAATTTTGAACCACAGTCAGATGACGAGGACGACACCTGAGCTTGCACTGCCTTTTCAAACTTTGTTACCATATCCGACCCATGACGTCAGAGCTAATCAGGCCCACAGACGGCGGATTTTCAGTAGAATCTGGCTTCGAACCTATAACCCTCCAGCCCCGAAGCCGAGACTTTACCATTAGGCCACTCCTCTTGTTGGTCAGATGCGGACGTTTAGAGAATGGACGACTCACATGTCGTCCTGTCATCTGATTACGATTAGAAATTTCGAGCAGCTTCAAACTCTCGTGCAGCTTCAAAAAGATATGTTTATCTAACTAAACTAAACTATTAGATACCAGCGTGATATTTAAAGCTATGAATTTAAAATAGAAAAAAAATAATTTGATAATTCGAAAAATTACAAAACGCAACAGAAAGGTTACAGATCTTTACATTGAGGTTTCTTTAAATTAGTGGCTTTTGAGTTATGCACATTTTTATACTTTCACAAAATCGCGCTTTGCAATCGGGAAGAAGGCCATCCGATATCCCTTTGGGTTATTTACGGGGAGGGAAAGTCTTTTTTGATGAAAGCCATCAAGCCAAAAGACATAAGAAAAAAAAATTCTTTTTCAAGCATACTTTGAATTTTGGAAATTCAAAAAATCGTATTGTTTCTCATCTTTATCAAGTATTGCCTTGATGTCTTATGCGACTTTTACTTTTTTTATATCTTATATGTTATCTTAGCATGAAAGCGAAAAACTTCGGAAGGATAATACACTCTTCCACACAGACTTCGCTTCTTTGGACTTATTTTTTTGGCATAAATATAATAGAAGATATTTCTGCTATTTTTTAATCTAGGATTTTAAGTAAATCAGATGACATGTGTCCGTCTAATTCGGCCGTTTAGCTCGCCAACCATATCTCTGAACAGATCACACATTAACGCACAGAAGATAGAATACAAAATCACATGCACATTGGCAAATTTTAGCAATAACCTCCGTCCGATACTTTGAAGATCCCATATTTAGTAAAAAGATCTGTATTCATAACGTTCCCCATTATTCAGAGATAGAGGGCTTACACATAATAAACAAACAAAAAATGCTCCTAAACTTCATAATTCAACAAAAAATCTAGAAGTGGAAAATTACATTCATTCTAGTATAACTCCTATTTGATATTAAATCATCTAAAAAGCAGAATCTCTTCGGCACGTAGCCAAATTCAAGTATTCCACATCTACATAAAAAAAACCGTGTCTGTGTTGTTTTGTGATTTGCGCGTATAATTAATGACGCAGACAAAGAGGCGTGTTTATTTTTAACTCGTCCCCGTTACGGACATCTGTGGGTGATTTTAATATAGATGTAAAGAAATCCAAAGAAAACTGACTTACAGAGTACATCGAGCTTGACGATTTGGAAGAGGGGTGGCTGGTTCTGCAACTTCTGCACCTCGTTGAGGCCTTGACAGCAGAAGTCCCCTTGATGGTCGTGTCTGGACGCTATGAAAACTAGTGTGGAAGATGTCCGGTAGGTGGCGTCGCTCATCAAGTCCCGAGACGCAGGTGGTTGTGGCTCCACTTCGCGGGATCGGTTGAACCACGTGATGGAAGCAGCAGGTCTTGAACCTTCAACAGTGCACGTCAGAGATACCATCTCGCCGGCCACCACAGGGGTTGTGGGCCCACGCAGGCGCAGTGATACAGGTTTCACTGTAAAAGATTACAGGAACTTAGAGAACGTAGAGGAAAACAGCAGTTTCTTCACGACAGATGAATGACAATGTAGGGAATACAGTGAAACCCCGTTTATAAGTCTTTCTAGGGACTGACATAAAATGACATACAGTAAAACTTCGATTCGCTGTCACTCGTTTAATCCTCAGATTCTGTCATCCGTCATCGCCAAAGAAATCAGCAAATAAACAGACATCTATAAGATTGTGCACGGATTACTTTTATACTCCACGTTATAAAGCTGTGAGTGAGTGTACTCTATGATGGCACCTCCTCGAAGAAATAGAAGGCGATGACAGATTAATTTTAATTGCCGTCGGCTTATTGTACAGTGAAATCTCGCATAACGAGCAAAATAAATTGTAAAAAATGACTCGCTTAAAAAGTGACGAGGAGAGGGGAATTCCCGGATTTGCTACAATCATATCCAAAGAGCTTCTATTTTGCTTTAAATCTTATCAAACTAGGTGTCTAGTACTTTTGCGTGCTCTTTTAACTGTAACTTGTTTTAACTGTTAATGGAATGAGTTCTATTGTTTTGACTTCTTTTTTTAGTAATAAACGTTTTGAATGGAACGAATGACAGGTTACTTCCATTTTTTGATTCCAATAATATGTATTTAAAGCCATGATTTTTTTAAAAACTATCTTTCTGCCATGCATTTAGAGTTACTGATACGCTACGTAACAAATGATGTGACGTATTTGAGTGACGTAACGAGTTGAATGACGTATTTGAGTCAATGATGTAGCGTAATTGACTTATTTCTTTTAATAAGGATAATAGAACAGTTGGATCAGTCCGTGTTTAGCACTCATTCCGCTTTCAATTCTGAAAAATCCGCATTCCATGCTAGTTCACTCTGCATAAAGGATTAGATGAATATGATCCAGGCTCCTTAATGGTTTTATAAATAGTTTTCTTCGAATAATACGTTATACATAAATTTTTTGAGTATTTGTTCAGGCATGGAACGCATTATCGTATTTTACATTGTTTTCTATGGGGAAAATTGTTTCAAATAACGAGTAAGCTTCTGGAACAAATTATGCTCGTTCTCTTACATTGAAGTTTATATTGAGCGTTTTGTAAAATTAAATACGATATCTTTGCGTTGTTCACTTTTAAAGGATTTTATTTTCGTTCCAATTCAGCAGAGAAATTAAGTCATGGCACATATAAGAGATTTCGGTTATCCGTCTATTCGAATATCCATCACTGCTCTGGTCCGGACGGTGACGGTTAATAGAAGTTTAACTGTGCATGAAAATGCGCATAATCTAACTTTAACCCTTTCTGATGCAGTGGTCACAAAAGAGGACATCAATTTTTAAATTTTCTAAAAAAATTCCCTTTCCACTTTGAAACCCTGCAAATTGCAGAAAAAGGCTGATAATAGTTCTCCTTTCCGAATGTAGATGGCAGCACATCGAAATATCCTTTAATTTTGGAATAAATATATATTTAAAATTTTTTTTGAGTTCTTGACGTTTACAATTTTAGCAAATTCACCCAACCATTTTCCTCCAATGTTCTTGAAGTATTGATTTATGATCTTCTGTAAACTTCCACATTATTTGTGTTGAGCGTATCTAGATGGTTGCCCCCATAGGTGTCCTCATAAGGGGGGTATCCCGAAGGGGGGGGGAACTCTCCCCCTCAGAATGAGGCAAGTTAAGAAAATTTTTTGGAAGATTCTATGTCCAGACAATAAACTAAACCCATTCATGATGTTTTTTCTTTATATTTCAAGAATTTTATCACTTTGCGCCAGAAAGGGTTAAATAAAAAAAGAAACACTTTGATTATTACTAATATAAATTCATTTAAAAGTAATAGATTTAAAAATTTTTAAGATAGTACTAGTATCATACTCCATAGTATTGAAGACAAAAAAGAAATTTCAAAATTAAACATTTATCATAAATGCGAGAAAAATTATACCTTTATTCCAAGCCTTCTTATACTTTCCTTATTTTATACGATTGCTGTACATGTAGATAGACGTTTACTTAAAAAAACCTTTAATTGTTTTCTGACGCACTGATTATCTGTGAGAATCAAGTAGAGCATTATGAATCAAATTAACCCTTTCGACCCGACTTCTGCATAACTAAAATTTAACTTTGAAAAGTAGTTTAATTTAATGTTGACAAAAATGCAAAAGTGGGATTTATTTACACAATAGGGAATGGAATCTAATCTGTGAGACGTATTATGTGCCCAGTAAGGCCGAAAAGGTTAAGTTTATTGAATATTTTTTCTTTAGTGTTTTGGCAAACAAAGTAAGTTTGAACTCTTTCAATGGAATCCACTGGTCTTTAAAAACAAGGTGGAATAAATTCTTCACATTCTTCTTTGTGCGACGTATAAACGTTAACGGAGTGTAAATGAGAAATATATAAGCCTTGCTTTACTGTATATTTATATGAATAATATATTTTTAACGACTTATGATAGGTTTGTTTCCATTGGTGGTGTTGATATTATATCACAGTTTTTGTTAAGGGGACACGATACCTTCTCAACATCTCCTTTTTATATTTTAAGCATTATTAAAATGTTTTGAAAGTATTCTTACTTAATGAAATAAAATCAAATAAATCTTTCAAATAAAATCACCTTGAGAAGAAAAGTCAAATAAATCCTTCAATCCCTTATTTTGATCCATATCTTCAATTGAAATTTAATTCTTTAATTCTATTATATTTTCAAAGATGAATATTCATGATTCTAATTTTATTTCTAGATTTACTGAAGTATATTTATATTCAGAGGCAGCTCGTGGATAGGGACAGCTATATTGCAACACCCCAACCTTTCCCATTGTGTAAATTTAGTCAATTCATTTTATTTCGCATTTAATATTTAAATCTATCAACAATCTAACACAATTTTACATTTAGCGATTTCGATCTTCAATTGAAACGAGAGGAAAAACTGATCCAGAAAACTAAGTTCCCTGTCTTTTATTTCACTACCCGAGGAAGAAGCACAAAGGAAAAAGTAACTACTCAAACGAGAACTGTGGATCCTTGCAGCACCGAATTCCGCTTGAGCAGTTACACAGCGCAGGCTTTCCTCACGTTTCATAATCATTTTCATCATCATTTAATCGATTCATTTTATTTCGCATTTAATATTTAAATCTATCTAACGCAATTTTACATTTAGCGATTTCGATCTTCAATTGAAACGAGAGGAAAAACTGATCCAGAAAACTAAGTTCCCTGTCTTTTATTTCACTACCCGAGGAAGAAGCACAAAGGAAAAAGTAACTACTCAAACGAGAACTGTGGATCCTTGCAGCACCGAATTCCGCTTGAGCAGTTACACAGCGCAGGATTTCCTTACATTTCCCTGCCATAATTTTAGGCTGAAGGGTACTGTCAAAGTCGACAGTTCCGACGTCGTTAACGGAGTTTTAAACGTTTTTCCACCGCGAAATATTTTTTCGCGAACCAAGAATTTGAAAATAATAAGGAAATGAAGAATAATTAACGATAAATAAAAATGAAAATGAAAAAAGTGTTTTTATAGAAATGAGATTTTTCGTAATCCAAAGAATTTTTTCGATAATTTTTAGTTATAAATGCTGAGGAAATACATACGCGAAATTTTCAGGGACACAAATATAATTTCGAAATTTTCGTGATCCCCATTATTTTGCACCTTCCTATTTGGGATCATGATTCATAGTTTAAGAAGCCTCGATGTCGATTAAAACACGGTTCTCTTCAAGGAACAGAATTTGTTACGGAGTATAGATAGGTATATTCCCATTTTGAAATATCGCAGCCCACCTTTAGATAGATGTAACAGAATAAATTAATAATTTTTTATCATCATGGCAATTCTTGTTACTACATACTATATCAAAACTTGAACTCAGCTTTTTAACATTACAAAAAGAGTCAATTTTTCTTCTTAACCCTTCAACCGGCTGAAACGTAGAAAGTCGCTCTCTGATGACTATTCTAAAACCGGCTCCGTCGCAGAAAGTCGTTCTTCGATTATTACTCTTAAACCGGCTCCGGCGTAGAAAGTTGCTCTCTGTTTATTACCCGAAAACCGACTCCGAAACAATTGCGTTCACCATTTAGCTACAGAGAGGCCGTTTTCAAAGCATTCAGCTGAAATATTTTTGCCGTTCAAAGGGTTAATTCTATAGTTAAACTTCTGTTTCCTGAAGCACTCAATATAAATCGGGATAGGTTACATGTAGTCGTTTGGATTTCAACGGATAAAAACAATCTAAATCGTCGTGCAAGCATCAAGGGTAACGTGTTTTGTTTTTCACTGAAGCGAAACAAGAAGAATGGATTTTAATTTTAGTAATTTTAATTATACTAATAAGTAGTATTCGTTTATGCTTCTTTTTATATTAGTTATACGATAACATTTAGTTTTGTTAATTAATGAGAAAATCATTTTATATCTGTACTATACTGCCATTTATGATCAACCACATCTGCCTAAATTTTTATAAATGTAGCAAAAAATACAGGAAACGGTAATGAAAAACAAATTACGAGCTTAATTTTTTTATTAAAATTAATTTGTTAAAATATTTACCTATTTGAAGAAAGAATGCTATAAGTTTATTCACTGAAGAAGTAAATACTCAAAGTTAATGAAAAAAGACAAAAAATATAAGTGGTACAAATATGCATTGTTGCCCAGTGAAGAATTAGAAGTTACTTACCCCCAAGATCACATAACACAAGCCGCCATTTTATATTATTATTATTATTTCAAGACACAGCTTTACATCTGAAATATAAATTCTTCTCTAATATGCATTGCGAAAAATTAGAAAATTTAACAGCATACCTCATTTTTTTATCATGTACATAAAAAACTAAACAATTGGATGTTTATTGTATGCACAACTAAAATGACCTGCGTTAGAGCAGCTAGTCAGTTTAACCCGTTAACGTCGTACTTTATCTAAAGCATATATTTCTATAAATTTCTTTTAAATTATAAAAAGCACTTAGATTAAAATAAATCAAAATTTTTTTCGCTCTTTTCTTCTTTTTTAAAATTCTTTAAATTGACAGAAGATAGTTTAAAAATCTTTTTATAGAAATATATTAAAAGGTTTTTTTAACTGAATGCGCTAAAATATAGAAAAATAAAGATTATTTTCGAATTCTTTTCCTTCTCTCGAAAGTAAATTAAATGAAAAAGAAACAAAAAAAATTAAAAATGACACTTTAACTTTCAAAATCTGGATAACAGGTGGTATATTCCAGTTGAAATTTCTTAAGAGTTTGAGAATACATATTTAGTTGTTAACAAGTAATATAAAAAAATGTAAAGTCAATTCCTACTTAGGTGATTCGAGATATAATGAAAAATGTACTGCGCATGCGCAAAAATATGGCTGAAATATGGAGTTGCTTCGATGATCCCATGGACCATCCTTATACCCAAGAACCAAGTCTGTGATGTTAATAGTTTTCGAGATATAATGAAAAACGTACTGCGCATGCATCATGCAAAATATGAAATGACAGACAGACAAGAAAGCGAATTAATATTGCATTGTCATCTAGTTCTGATCTATGTTTAAAGTTTCAAGTCTCCAGCTCATCGAGAAGTTAGTTTAAAATCGATTCCAAAATTTAAACAAGATATATATATATAGGGAGAGTGTGAACTGATAGTAGGAATTGAAAAAAGCAAAAAAAGAAACAATAGAATGCCTTTCTTTTAAATAGGACATTAGGCTTCAACGGATTAAATTAACACTCCCAGCGGCGGAAACGGCTTATTCTGTTTTTCAGGTTCAGTTCAAAAGCATATATTTCGTATTTATATGTATATTTTATTAAACAACCTTAGATTATTATTAAGATTTGAGATATACAATTAAATACAAAAAAGATCGATTCATTTACTTTAAAAGCTAAGTTTTCTAACCTGAAAGCTAAAAGATAAAAATAATTGGGTACTTGGAGGGTTGAATTTTTTTTATATTAAATTCCAATTTCTTAAAAAAGAATTTGCTTTATGGAGAGCTGTTTTCTAATTTTTAAATGTATTATAATTAAAATGACCCTTCTTTAAGCTGTGTTTCAACAGAAACATGTACCAAAAGCAACGAAAAGAGCCCACAACCTTTTAAAAAACAATTTCAAGAATTGCAACAAAACTATGTAGTGAGTATTCCAGTGAGTTTTACTAAGTATATTTTTCATTAAAGGTGTTTTGAAAACCGACTTTATTTCCAATATGGAGCAGGAAATGCTACATTCTCTTTCAAGTCTGTTTCCTTGACGTTATCCTTTCCTTTTCCACCCTCCTCTGCGAAGGAGGAGAGCAATTTCTTTTTCGGGAAAAAAGTATAGGAGGGTTGTTTTTCAGCAGGAAGGGAAAACCGAGAAAAACTAAAGAGAAACGCAGGTGGAAGATTTGCTGGTAGCATTTGAAATCGTAGGGTTTTTTTCCCTCCGCAACACAAGAGACGAGGGTGGATGGAGAGTTGTCGGGATGAAGCATAAGATTTTTAAAAAATCTTTGATTCGATGTCTTTATAGTAGAATGACATGTATGTCATCGACCCAAAGAATTCTATAAAAGATCTCATCTCAATTTATTTTGACAATACTTCGTAGGATCAATTTGGATGCTTCACTGAAAACAAGTAAAATGTTCAAAGACGAATCGGAACCACAAAAAACAACGCAGGGTGGAAAATGACTTCGTCACGTGCTTGCCTGCAGAGAACACGAGAACCGTATTCTTACGAATGAAGAATACGAATTTAACAATAGATGCGTTTCAGAGATCGCAGGAAGTTTTCTGAAATGCCTGACTGTGCCACATGGAATCAAGAAATTCTCCTCTCTTGGCATCCGATGATTCCTACGAATTGCAAGACAAATACCTTAGTACTACCTACTGGGTCAGGGATGGCATTACAAGGGGAGTGACCCGAATGCGAGCAATTTTTGTCAAAGTTAATTAACTTTTTTTTAGTTTTTAAGGATTTAAGGATTCAGTGTTAAGGGAAAAAAACCTTTATGATTGTTCTCCTCTGGACTTTCTCGTATACTAACACAATATGACAAGTTTTGTACACGTAGGGTTATATCTTTCACTTATCACTTATTCATCCACTAATACAGTACACAAATCAACCCATCACTTTATATTTTAAATAATTTCATCCCTCAGGCTGAACAAAATGTCTCCAAATTTGTTATACTAGCGTGCTTGGTACTACCGTTCACTGTACAGGTACTACTGTCAATTTCCATTCGTATATTATACTAACGAACTAATTCTCTACTGTTTTCATTCCGTCTTAATCATGTGTATTGTTTTCGTGTCATTTTATGTCTAGTTTGTTTCCATATTTCAGTTCCATTTAGTATGAGTTTTGTTTCCATATTTTTATTATTAGCATTTAGTTCATATTTCATAACCAAGGAACTTTGTATACTGTGTATGTGTGTATTGTGATGTCGCTTTTACTATGTATTTATTTATTTTTATTTATTTTTTTTTTCAATAAATCTTTCTGCATATGCCCATTCATCTGACAGGGATCCTTCACGGTTCCGAGTTGGAAGGCATGTTGCGGCGAAAAGAAAAGAAAGTTATCACTTATTAACCACAAATGTATTTATCACTCAAAGGGGTAACATAACGTGACTAAAAAGCAAAACCTTCTACCAGGTGAGTACATGAGAGGCAGATTTGTTCTTTGAGGGGGGTGAAATCCTAACCGTTCACTCCTCTAACAGTTGCACCAGCCCACACGTAGAGAAGAGTACAACATCTGTATCTTCACGAAGGAGAAGGTTGACCCCTTAGCACACGCATGGGGTCTTTTTGACCCCACCCTTTCTATTTTGTTACGAAATTCTAAAAACTTGCACCTGTTACTTCCTGTATCTTCATGGAGGAGCCAGAAGAAGATAAGAGAAGCAGAAGCCGATGAAACGAGGTTTCTCACTTTTTACTGGAGACTTGGCCAGTGGCGTAACTAGGGTGGGGCAGATGGGGCTCGGGCCCTGGGCGCATTTTCCAGGGGGCGAAAAACTAAGGAATCAATTAGTTCTATTTAAAAGAAGTAGGTTTTTTGAAGCTCTTTTTCCCAAGATTCTTAAAAATTGAAATGGTATCAACGAAGTGCGGGAAATGTATGATTTTATCTATGTTAGCAAAAGATTCACTTCAATGTTTAGAGATTTTATATACTGTCTATGGGGAAAAATAATGTATATAATTTCTTCGTTTTGTTCGTATATGTGTGGAGTTTTGTTTTCGATTGATTAAGAGATTTTTACACATTTTTTATTATTTTTCAAATACGAGATAAATGGAATGCACATTCTAACTTATTTTTCTAATATACCAAAAATTTCTTACAAAAAACTTTGATTTTCTGATTTCAGCCATATTTAAAGGATTAAAGTTAGCATGCACCAAGTTTTCTGTGAAAATTTAGCGAAATTTCGTTAAAAACTTTGTAAATCCTATCAACTCAAAAATATTTTATATGTTAATTTTTAAGTTTATTTGCACTTTTAATGTTTGCACTCCCCGGCATAAAGTTTACGAAAAGAAAATGAGGAACACATTTCAAAAGAAAAAAGGAGGAGGGGCGCAGTTTTGGTGTTTGTCCTGGGCGCCATTTTATGTAGGTACGCCACTGGACTTGGCTTCAAATTGCCCCTTGCGTGTGCTAGCGTTTCAGATTCATTTAAAGTTACGGCTATGACATCGCCCGAACGTGAGCAAAAGGGAAGGAAAGAATACGGTAAAGGTATGGATGAAAGGAGATTAGTTCAATCTTTGATCATATTTTATTTTTGAACAAATATCTAATAAAATAAAGGGTAAGTGTCTAACAATACGGGGTCAAAATGAGGCCTTGCGTATGCTAATGTCATAAAAATGGGTGCGAGTGCTGAAGGGTTAAATGTATATTGCGGCCTTTTGTGCATTTCTACTGCCTACCTCAAAAGGTTTCACCTGTCTGACAGCGATTATTGCAGTTGTGGAATTGGCACGGGACTTCACTGTGCCACGGAGTGTATCTATACAGTGTCTTGGCATATGAGGAAGCCAGCGCCAAACTTCGAACAAGAATGGCTGAAAAGAGTCGCCAATAACCTCGTCTCCAGGCAGAAAATGCGTGGGATTATCAAATTCATTAGCGAAAACAGAGATCTTTTCGGCCTCTGGCCTTCAACTTCCCAGCAGGCTGGACTAAGTGGCTCAATTACTTCCGGACATTCTCCTTCAAATAAAAAAGGTGATTTCAACAGCCTAAGAAGAAGAGACTATTACAGAACTAATAGTGTAAAGGTGAAATGCCGTGCTGTACACTAGTGTATGTATTTCCTTCTTTTGTTTTTTGTTTTCGAAATAAAATTCCAGTGCATTCAGCTGCACAAACCGTTCGTGACCGGTCTGGTCGCATAGTTACAAACCCTACCCTGATAGAATGAGGGCAGGAGAATCGAGAATATGATCTGAAACACTGGTTCGCCGAGAGCCAGTAGAGTCGTTCTTTTGCTCTCATCGAATGTGTACTTTTCATTAGTATATTTGCAGATGTAATGTTTTATATTTTGCATGATATTTTTTAAAAAATAATTTCTATTTTAAAATATTATACAGCCACGAAGAATGGTTTCATGCTCAACTGAATGGGACGGAGAAAGCTAGACGACTCTTGTTTTACTTATGATTGCCGTAGTCTACGTGCGAGAGATGGAAACGACGCACTGCTCCTAGCAGCCAGATGGACTGATTTCCTGCCCTCAGTTCATCAGGAGTTGTAAGACATCCCTGCGGTCTGGTCTACGGGTCATGGAGTAACCGGGACACGTCTTGTTCTGCGCATTTTACCCTTCAAGCCCTGATGGCTAATACATAGAGCAACTGTAAATGAAGCCTCGTGCGAGGAGATTACTTTCGGGCTGATAGATGACAGCCTCCATTCATTCATGCCGGTACGATAATGCATCATCTCTGAAGCCCGTCACAAAAGCCTTCAATGCGCGCCTCAGTGGTTACTTAGCAAACCCGCCTCACCTGCCCCGGCAAATGCGCGCCGCCCGTTCTGGTTGAACTGTGCGTTACAAAAGAATCTACAAAAGCTGAAATATTGCGTTCATAAATAATGCCTCCTGCACCTCATAAAGTGTCCATTTTGTCCTTCAGCGTTTGAGGGACGGTAATATTAAACCGAAAATGATTAAGGAAGGCGATTACTGTTAATTGCGATGTTCCCGTCAGTAATTTCCTGTCCCTTTTTTTCTTATCCTCCTTTTATCAGACGCGTTATCTGATAACAGGAAAGCCTGTTTCTCGTCTACCGATGTTCCCGGACGCAATAATTAATGCTCTTTTGTCATAACCATTAATAGCTGATAATTGAATGTCTTCGAATGCTTGTTAATGAACGCAAAAAGAGACGGCCGGACAATTAATAGCGCGTGTCATTGGATCCGGCAGGGGGAAAAAAGAAGAACGATCCGGCCGAAAGGTATCCGGCCGATTTGCTTGCCGCGAAGGCTACATTGTAAGAAGGGAGCTCTTGATTAATTGCCCTGCCAAACTAACGAGCGTTTTTGAAGCCGAGTAAAAATGTGAAAAGTTTTCACTCAATTTCTTCCCATTTTTTTATTACCCTTTCCACCGCGTTGGTGGTTAGCTAAAAACAAAATGCAAGGAAGTTGAAAAAATTTAGTCAAGAAAAATGATACGAGTTAGTAAGAAACAAGTAAGCGTATTCTAATTACTAGCAGAGTTATTACCGCTATTTTTTTTAAAATAAAGAACATTTTTAAATTGCGCTATTAATTTTTTCTAAGGAAGAACTCGGCTAATGTTAAAACTATCAATAAGCCGTGTTTTTTCTGGGCCTCAACTAGACTTCGCTTCTTTCTTCGAGACATTTCTAAATGACTCTAATTTCGCGCAATTCCTTCTGCCGGTGTTTTAAGGAACTGTTTAAAGAGTTCTTTAGAAATGAAAATTATTTATTAATCAATAGTCCCAAAGTTTTCAAGAATCCATTAAGATACTAGCATAATGGAGTTTAAATGTTTTTAGTTTGAGAAGTAATTTTCGACAAGGAAATTGAATCAAAATATCGTTAGTAGTAAAACGTTTTATGTGGAAAAGAAAAATCGATGCAAAAGTGGTCTTAAATAAAGTGTCTGAAAATTTCTGAATTCCACTCTCAATTCTAATAGCTCCGTCTCGTTTATGTTGTAGTTGATAACCGTATGTGTGTTTTCAAATACACCTAGAATAATTTAAAATTCCGCAATTCAACCACTAAGCTCATTAAACATTCTCGTTAGCATCGCTGCCTAATATTGGATTTAGTTTGAATACTTTTAAAAAAGACAGAGTTCAGAGAAACGTAAGCCCATTTGGATGGTTTCCTATTCTTTATTGTAATCTGGAACCTGATGGAAATTGGATAAATATCCTAAGCCGTATAAAAGCAGTTAATATTTAGTCTTTAATATTTTTCAAGCATATTAAATATCCCTGCATGTTTTTGTCATTGAATGTATTTCTTTCTGGAATAGGGAAGACACGGTATGAAAATTTTTTCAGTGATTCTGGAACATTGGGCCTTCAGAGTACTTTTAGTTCTTTGCTTTTTTTTTACTTCTTCAACAAAGAGCATTCAGCTAAAAAATTTTGATTTTCTCGGAAGGAAGAAAAAATTCTAAAAGTCCAAACGACCACCATATTTTATTTTTTAATTTACAAAGAAAAAATGGACAGTTATATAAAGCAAATAACGGAAATGAACTTTAAATATGGCTTGTTTCATAACAAGATCAATAAATTAATCATTTTTAATAAAATTTATTTTGGAAAGGAGAAGAATATGTTAAAAAGTTAAAATAAGACCCTTAACCCTTTGAACGGCAAAAATATTTCAGCTGAATGCTTTGAAAACGGCCTCTCTGTGGCTAAATGGTGAACGCAAATGTTTCGGAGCCGGTTTTCGGGTAATAAACAGAGAGCAACTTTCTACGCCGGAGCCGGTTTAAGAGTAATAATCGAAGAACGACTTTCTGCGACGGAGCCGGTT
>BGPR01008965.1:0-26517 GCA_013235015.1 Araneus ventricosus | reverse complement strand
TGAAGAGAATGTTAGAATGAGATCATTAGAGAGAGTTAGAAATGAAGCAGATGGGCTTAGTCGAGCCAGAGAAAGTCTAGATCTACGTCAAAATAGTTGAAGTCAGGGAAGATAAAATCGTGTCAATTCACAAATTGAGGTGAACCTCATGGAACTTACTATTGTAATCATTGTAGATTGGATACTTTTCCGTTATGCGCACACCACTTGGCGCTTATTTTTTTTATCTTGGCGAATTTTCTTCGAGCGCTGAATCGCCAGTTCGGCACTAGAAGAATCAGGAAAATTATGATATTCGTATAACCGAGCTGAGAAGGTCTACGCGAGATCAGCTAGTTATGTATATTACATTAAACTCTCTGAATGCCGATTTTTTTCAAAATTACTATTTAGATGGAACGTTTCAAAACATGTTCAAATTCCATTGAACCGAGCGAATTGTTATTTACATGAAAGGCTTTATTATTATTTGCATTTCTGCACTTGCAAATTCTGCATTTTAAGCTACGAAGCTTACATCTTTTCTAAATTGTCTCTCGTACCTTTACTCTAAGATTAGAAGCATTCTTTCTTTAAGAGTTTCACGTCATTTCTTTGAGCTAGTCACTTCACTTGGCATCCATATTAGCAGCTATTTAATCGGAATCGTATGATGTTGTCTGTTCGATTCCCGCAGTTGATATGTAGATCTACTGATTATTAGCAGAGTATATATACTTGTCTCTACTATGTCATTTCGGTACGGTCTGTAGGTCCTCTAAGCATTCTCTCCTCGGAGAGACTTCAGTGCCATTTAAGCTGTTGCTGGTACTGTACCTATAAGATGTAGGACAAGTATCAACCCTGTACAATGGAAGTGTGGTGATCTGTAAATGTGTTCTTAAATGTGGTCGTCCAAATAAATGTTTTTTTAACTTGTATGTTTCGTCATTCCTGAAATAATAAGAAACGCTCTATCATAGAAATTCCACTGCATACAATAAGCCAGGACGCTTTTAGATTATTATCCAGCAGCTCTTCATAACTAGTGTTACTCAAGCCGCCTGTCTCTACTACAAGTATTAGAGTTTTACGAATCTAAATAAGAATGATATTAACAAGTGATATTGGAGGAAAATCTTAGAAAACTATTCTGAAGATTAGAAAACTATTCTGTTCTTAGTAGAAACTATTCTGAAAAATAAAAGTATATTACACCCTAAATTTACTGGAACTAAAGATAAATCCCCGCAGAATTCTTATTCGTATTTCTAAAATAATGGTTTCCTGTTTACCTCAGAAAATTCGAAGTAGTATTGTTACAAAAATCTTTTTGTGGGTGTATGGTGTAAACAGTCCAACACGCAGAATAATGGATAATGAAGGTTTATTCACAAATATGCAGGAAAACACGTAGCGCAGGTACAGGAAACAATAGTTCTTGCACAGATTACCAATGTAAACAGACAACAATTCACAGGTAATAACAGTTCAGCACTTTGATATTTAACAACACAAAAAAGTCAGCAAATAACTAATAACGACAATAACAGCACTTTCAATAGCGCTCAGCACACCAGTTTCCTAGCTCGCACTGCAGACGAATTGCATAACTTTGTCAGGATGCAAGGGTTGTTCCTGGACAGCGTGAGGGTCTTCCGCTGCCCAAATTTGACAATTGTAAGTGTTAATGTGCTTATTGAGGCAAAAGTGGGTTTCGTCACTCCACACAATGTTCCATGGACAAGTGACGTCAACCACCATTCGAGCAAGGAACTCAAGTGCAAAAGTTGCACGAACCTCTGAGTCCTCGTCCTGCAATAGGTGCACAGGCTTGATTTTGTAGGGATAAAAATTCAAAATCCGCCGTAAGATTTTTCTTACAGTGAAATACTTCATATCCAATACACGGGAAACAACTGTCACACTGACACTTTCATGCGTCGACTGACTGCTGGCTTCAATGAGCGGGGTAGCCATATCTTCGATGCTGGAAGACGGGATTTGCTTTCGTCCTCTACATGGAAGAATTCCAAGTTTCCCAGGGCACATGGAATATGCTAATAGGCATGTGCTGTAACGCAAATGATGTTTCACATTTTCCATATATGTAAATAAATACCATTTGTGTTTTAGCGCCATCTATTGGTGAATATTGGTACTAATAATTTTCTTTACTAAATGTCAAGCGTATCATTTGAATTACCCGTAGTTCAAATTTTAACTCATTTGGACCAGTAGAACGCATTCTAGAGCCCCCTGAAGTGGGAAACTTATTTCTTGCTAACCCTGTATATTCAATAGCTCGGATTTCAATGCATCAGCTATATAGAGCGTCGAAACTTTCTCTCTTTATTAAAAAAGACAAGTCTCCAATGGTCGGTCGAACGTCGTGTCAGATATCTTATCAACCAACTCAGAGGAGTGTATCTGTGGCAGCATCTCTACTTTTCGTCACCAAATACGGATCCGCTATTGGGTTTCGATTTTTACAGCGTAAAATTATTTTAGCTTAGTTATATTAATGTCCCGTTTAGAAACAACACGAGGGCTATTTTAGGACAGACCACCTCATTTTGTAACGCCGCCAAATGACGAAGACGGAACCTGAGTTGGGATCCCTTCTCCAAACTTCCGCACCTCACTAGCGCGAGGGTGTTTGAGCACTAAGTGGGATTTAACGAGCATCAGGCTTCATGCACGGCGGATCTTCAGCGGAATCGGGTTTCGAACCTGGAATCTTTTGGCCCCGAGGCCTTACCACTAGGCCACCACGGCAAGCATAAACTTACTTTTGCCTTTCACTTTTATTTATACAGATGCTGTATTTGTGACCAAAATTTGAACAAAATGTATTCAGTAGTTTGGATTTCTATACAGTATGAAAAATGGTGTTTCAGTTTTATTTATGTAGATAGTCGGTGACAAATGGAGTTGAAGATGATAGTCGAATGTCATCACATTGCTCTCAGTTCACTTGACCTAAATTAGATCCTAATGCATATTAAAGTAACTGATACACGCGAACAGAATATAGTTTTAAGAAAAAAAATTTATACTCTACGTAATTAAACAACATTTCAAATCAAAATTGCTTAAGGCGACCATGGATCTTGAAAATCATTTTTAAAATTTTCAACTTATCAATTTCAAATTTTGCAGGCATTGATAAGAGCACTACATAAGACAAAACACAGAATCTCACTACAATATATTCATTTATTTCTGAGATATGGGTACAAATCCAATTCTTGATAACTATTAATTGCCTTTATGATAAATATTCCAGGAGCTCCAAAATTACTCGACATCACTGAAATTGTTTTTATTAATTACTTATTTTTATTAATTACTTTTTAATTTTATTAATAAAAATTGGAATTTTTTTATGTTTCAGAAAGGAATTTCAAAACCCAGATAGCAATTTTAGTTTGCATCAAACTTGCAGCAAGCTTGCACTGCAAATCTGCAAGCTTGGGGCAAGTTTCACACGACAAGAGTGCAAGCGTGAAACAAGCTTGCAGCAAGTTAACGTAAGCTTCGAAGTCACCATAGGACGAACTTGCAGCAAGCTTGCCGAGTCAAACTCATTACAAATTACAGCAAAAATAGAGTACGAACACAGCCCGGAATAGAACTCGCGATCTACCGGTTCCGAAACTGTCGCGCCAGATCGCCATTCGGTCAGTTAAACTCTGAGAGGAGAAGATAGATTTCGCTAATATATCGTTCGATTCGATTCGTACACCATTTATTTTAAACTGTTTTCTTGATTTCATTAATCTTTTGAATTGAGAATATGATTTGAAGTCAAAGAGAGAGCGATTTTCGCCAATAACTACGTTTTGCTAGTAGAATAAATTATGAAAATAAAATTTAAAAGTAATTACTTTAAAATGGGACAAAATGTATAAGTTATTATTTTTCAACAAACATTGAATGATTTTTAAGTTAAATTTGGTTAATAAACGTTAAAATTTCAACATTAAGGAAAAGGCAATATAGTTTTCTTTAAAGTGCGAGTTCTATATTTAGTAAAAAGATGGAAAATGTTTCAAAATTTTTTTAATAAAAAGTTAGTTTTTTCACAAATTATCATTAATTTATTGAATTAATAAAAAGAAGGGCGGTCTAGGAGATGCTATTAAAAATCGGATGTTTTTTTTAAACAGAGACAAAGATAATTATCTTTTTGTACTATCTTTACTTCTAGCTTGTTTTGCAAACTTGCAGAAAGCTTGCAATGCAAGGAGGTGGCGCTGTTTGTCACGGCGAACTTGTGGCAAACGCGTTTTGCTAGCGACGGTGGCGCTAGTTGTCACGACTAACTTGCCACAAGTTCGCTTCAAGTTTGACGCGTCAAATTTGCTATGACAAGGCAATATCAAGTCAAAATCAAACTTGCGGCAAACTTACGTGCTATATGGGAATGAACATACATAATAACTCGAAATTATTAATTTCGGCAAAAATATGCCCAATATTTGATATGGAAGGAAATATTTATAGCTTAATAACAAAATAACTTCTATATGAATGCCAAAAATTCTTCTACATATATGTTTTTATACTTATATACAATATCATGAAATTTGAAAAAAAATTGAAGAGCCAGGAACATTTCTCATAAAAGCCATTAATTTTTATTAAAAATTGCATTTGTACCCATAGCACAGAAATAAATATATTACAGTGGCATTTTGTGCGTTGTCTTATAGAGTGCTTCTATTAATGCCTGTACAATTTCAAGTTGGAAAATTTTGAAAAATCATTTTAAAGGTCCCTGGCCACCTTAATTGCACGAGTTTCATTCTATAGCCTTCAAAAGTGTAGAAACATGTGTTACGTCATTCGATCAACTAATCAATCAAATTGATTAGTTGAAAATTTTTAAAAATCATTTTAAAGTTCCCTGGTCACCTTCATTGCACGGGTTTCATTCTATAGCCTCCAAAAGTGTAGAAACGTATCTTACGTCGTTCACTTGTAGTTCTGTCGTTGGCAGCTTACAGCATACTGGCAACTTGAATTTTCATTACTGTTATGATTCATCAATCATAATTATGCATTTCGTATATAGTTATGATTGACTGCCTGATAATTAAGAATGAATTAAAGAAGCATAGCCAACTGCCTGAAACGTTTATTCAAGATTCAACGAACCTTTTCAATGGTTGAGTTAACCCTTCCTATGGCAGCACCGTCGAAATGATTTATAAAATAAATGTATAAAATACACGAATAAAGGTCAATTAAGCTTCTAATACTAAGAATTTGAAACTATAGACGATACGACAACACCCCCCTACCCTGAAATAATTTATTATATATCTATATGAATTATCATTATATTATATTAGGAAATATTTTTGGTGAGGGTCAAGAGGAAGTAGTTTTTCATTTTTACTGAGAAATAGTTAACAAACCATTAGCGTCTTTGAACTAATTACGTTCGTTAACCGACGAAGATGATGCATTCATTCCAATAGAGTAGAACTCCGGGAATCCGGATAATTTGATCCGAGTTTCGGATAATTTGAACTTTTTTCTAAATTTTCCGAAAAGGTTTTACTGAACCAGTGGGAGTGGCCTCCCCTAAACTTTCTCGTATACTGCTCAAAAATGTGTCATTTCCCCTCCCCTTACGTGGATAAAAAAAATCGAACCTACTGTAATCCAGAATGCAACGAATATCAGAAGGTTTTTCATTGCAGATTATAGCGATTGTAAAATATTTAAGTGAAGAATCATATTAAAAGAGATGCCTATGTATTAAAACTTAGCAATATTTATTTTCCTTCACACTCCAGCAAGATCCGCTATTATACGAGCGAGCGAGCGAAAACAAAACAGGAGATAACACATATCTATCACAAATTCCGTCTCAAGGACAAAGTGACGTAATCCTCCTGCTTGGTCGCTTGGTACCAGAGATTGCTAAGTACCTATGCGCATGGAGATCAGTTTTGAAACGAATGCTTAACAAGTATGCGATTATACAGACCGACAGACAGTCAACCCGTTGACGGATTTGGCCCAAAATTTTATAAGGACCTACATTCATGACGATAAAAGTTTGTACCAAATTTTATTCATCTAGCTATTCATGTTTTTGAGTTATAGTGTTCACATGCCCGCGGTCATACAGACAGACAGACTTCCCGTTGACGGATTTTGTCCAAAATTTGATAGAAACCTACAAGTTATGTTTAAAGACCACACACTAAATTTCATCCCTGTATTTCTAATAGTTTTCGAGTTATTGTGTTCACAGACAGACATAATTCCCAAATTGTGTTTTTCGGACTCAGGGAGGTCTAAAACGTGGAGATTCGTCAAAATCTCGAGTTCGAATTTTTTGACGATTACAATGCTTTCTCTTTGTATACTTCGTATACGAGAAAGTAAAAATGAAGGAAAAATAAGAATTACGAATCAGAAAAAAGCTAATGTTATTCCTAACTTATAAGCAGTATTCTTACTGGTCTCTAAAAATGAGTATAACACCTTAATGAGCAGGAACAAACTCAGATATCGTCTTTTTAGCTTCAACTCGTTTGGCACAGTACCATGCGAATACCCGTGCACTCTTTCCGTACGCTTTCACAGAGCAACCAGAGTCAATACTCTACTGCATTCGGTATATCAAGAGTATTTTACTGAATTTCCCGGATAATGCGAACAAAAGCCAGCCCGAATTAGTCCGGATTCTTGGGGTTCTACTGTAACATACGCCGATTTTCTTATTAAGAAATCGCCGCGTGCTGTTTCCGTACGCCTTCACAGAGCACCCAGAGTCGTACTCTACTGCATTTGGTATATCAAGAGTATTTTACCCAATTTCCCGGATAATCCGAGCAAAAGCCAGCCCCAATTAGTCCGGATTCTTGGGGTTCTACTGTAAGATACGCCGATTTTCTTATTAAGAAACTTCCCAATATAATTTGGTAGAATTAAATATTAAATGGCAGTAGCGCTTAATCAGTTCCGTTTGGAGAAAACTCGACGATATATCCTTAAGAGTAGATAAAAAGTGTACGATATCCTGTTGTTCCATTACAACGAAAACAAATGAAAATCGAGGTATTATACCTGGGGGATAACTCTGCAAGGGATTAACAATTTGTCTCCTCTCATTACTAAGACTGTCGAGTGATCCATTTTTAACTTTCTCCTCCCCCCCCCCCCCCCCCATCTGCTGAAGTAGCACAGTAATTAGAAACAAATTGCTCGAAACTTCCACCCCCGTCGGGAAGAAACTCGCTTCCCAAGAAATAACCATCAAAGAACAGAAATCGACAATAATCACGAAGAGAGCCAATGAAATTCGCTCTTTGCAGTAAGAATTTAATAGCTTCGAAGGGGTGGGGGGAGGCTGAAAAAACTTCCCAACCCGCCCCTCCCCTCCGTGAAATCTATCTAATCGGGAAATGAGATTGAATCGCCATTAAAAAGGGGACTTTTTCCGCATCAACTGAAATGAGATCTTGGGAGGAAATAATTTCCTCCTTCTTTTCTCTCTTTTTCTTTAAATCTCAACCCCCCTCCTCCCATCGAAAGGTCGTCGCCGCTCTCCTCCATAAGGAGTAAGACACCTTGTCGTTCTTCATTGGTTTGTGCGAAAAGGAACCCCCTTCTCCGACATTTGTGTGGCATCGGTTTCAGGTGGAATTTCGGTAGAATCGTCTGGACCAGGGGTTCCCAAACTTTCCCCCCTCGCGTACCCATTAATTATTCTTTTTGTTTTCGAGTATCCCCTACTATCATATCCAATTCCCCCACCCACAAACGTCCGTCTATGTAAAGAAGTTTTTATCAATACTGTTAAGGTTAGCTTAAAAGTGAAATGAATCGAATTCATAGCATTTGCAAAACTTAGTTTTGATTTTACATTTTCTTCCATTTTTAAAATAATATTAGTTCAACGTCAAACGCAAATGAAATCAGGAATCTAATTATTCAATTTTAACTTATAACGGTAGATAAAAATGACACTTCGTAAAAATCAGCTATGCAAGTGGTATAGTTATTAACCGTTAGTGGCCAATTATTATGACGACTATTTACTGCAGATCTTATTCTTTCAATTTACTGACATTGTCTTTAACCATTTGTATCCAATTATTATGAGCGTCTATTTTTACTTTACTGTCACCTTTCCTCGGTCGAGGACGACCACAGCTCGGGGGAAATGTGCAGACTTCTATACGGGCGGTATAGATGCTGTGTCAAAAACTATTTTCCGCCTGTGTACGAACTGATGCAGCATATGTACCACTACGTCAGGAGTTTCGCTTTTCTCACGTGATCTTTGAGGTCTGTAATCATCTTGTAGATAGTGTTGTTCCTCTGCTCCATCGTTCAGACGACGGAAAACAAGAACAGCCACTGCCGATAAAGACGGCAGGTGTTCCCTTCCATTGAATTGAGGAAGAGAAGAAGCACTCAACTGCTTCTTCATCAAAACCCCCGCCTTAAGACAATATTTGAGATTGCATCAAGTCATTGCCTGAATTTAACGTGCTGACGTCTGTTCGAAACCGAGGGCGCTAATGGGTTGAACACGGGAAGTGAGAAGCGAGAGGAGATATCTTTTTTCTACGGGGTGTTCAGAATGGTCGTTTACAAACTTCAAGGGTAGGTCCTGCTTAGAGAAACAAGTCATTTTCGCAATGGAACATGGGGTCAGAAATACAAAGGTTATTCAATACAGGGGCCTATTTGTGGTTGAATTGAGTATAAGAAAAGGATACACCTGATGAAATGTATAACACAGATTGAATGCCATTCAAATTTACAATAACACAACAACCCACTTGTACGTATAACAACATGCGAAGCGTGTATTTCCTAAGACGGCAAGTTCCTTGAACACCTACTTTAAGTATTCGAACGGATTTTTTGATACTGTGTCCACTTGCCATTATCGTATCTGCCATGCCGCATACGACTTATAATGTTATTTGTGCATTTGGGTTGTTCTATCATCCCTCTAAGCGTTATACACGTATTTTTCCGTTTCTCACATTGAGTTCAAAAGCAGATAATTCTTGTTGATGAGTATAATTTCTTAAACTACCACGGATAAAATAATCTTAAGATTTCAGAGACTTGATCGAAAGCAATAAAGATCCAAATATTCAATTTAAAAGCAAATTTTTAAGACTTTAAAACCAGTACATCAAAATAGCCAACTGCTCAGAGTGAATTCGGATTTTACTCAATTTGTGTGGCGCATTTCATCTGGCGCATCCTTTTTCTTTTACTTTATTCAAGGACAAAGAGCCCACTGTCCCTTTCACTCCGACCCCATTTATTGCAAATATGATTGGTTTCTGACCTCCCACTTAAGTTTGTAAACGACCTTTCTGAACACCCTGCATAATTAATACTGCTTTAATAACACCCTGCATCTTTTGAAGTTTGTCTCGCTATCCGAAATACCTTTTCACAAATATCTTAACGAAAAAATGAAATGATCTTCTAGCAGTTCACAAAGATTCAAAAGTCTGAAACCAGACTTCCTAATACGGAGAGTTTAGAGAAGAACTAAAACAGATATTTTTCTAACTATTGGCATACTTTTTTAAAACTTTCCTTTCTTTTTCTCCGATAACGGAAGGAACTGCATTTGAAATCTTCAGGGATCAGGTCTCCAGAGCAAAACATTCTAGAAGAATATTTAAGCGCGGGAAAATAACTGCGCCGAAGATATTGTTGCGAACCTGTAATGTCTCTTCCCTGCAATGTTTTATCATAGATAGAAATATACGTGTACAGTGATTCGTATTGGATGTCATACAATGGCCCGGACTTTGACGACAAACTTGGCGACCATTTATCGACAAATTGAAAGTTCTCGAATATCGAAGAATTTTCATGATATCTCTAATAGGAGCTGATATATTGAGATTTACATAGAAAATTCTATGTGACGTCACATTCTGTCAGAAAAGGTATAAAAACCCGGAGTTGCTGAGATGAGACAATCGTCTTTGAGCGTCTTTGGAACGTGTTGAATCGTCTTTGGAATTTGAACGTGTTGATCGACTGGGATCGTCTTTGGAGTTGTATCCGCAGTGCGAGAAAGTAAGCTGATAGACGCCGTACTGTACTGAAAGTGCTGTTACTGTTAATAATTAATGATTTGCTGCTAGTTTGTGTTGCGATTTGCTGTTTATTTCCTGGGCTTCGTGTTTTCCGGAATATTCGTGAATAAAGCGTCTTTCTTCATTATCCTGCTTGTTGGACTGTTTTCATTGTACACACACCGAACGATTTTTTATTTATCAGTGAATTTAAAACCTCGATGAGCAATCAGTATGTGAACTGAAATATTATGATGGATCGGCCTTGTCATCACTGCGCATGCAAGTCTAGATTTTCTTACTATAACAGTCGCTGCTATACAAGGCTACTTCGTCATATTTTCTGAAAGTTAAATCTGAATGGAACAGCAAATATTTTTTAAACCATGTTGTTAAAAACTAAAGTATCTTTATTAGAAACTTGTGAAAACGTTCTGAATCATTGATTAGAATTGGTCGATTAGTTTAGTTTAGTTATATTAACGTCGCGTTTTGAAGCACAAAGAGGGCTATTTTGGGAAGGAAGTCGTCATTTTGCACCGCGGTCAGATGACGAGGACGACACCTGAGCTGGGATTCCCTCTCCAAACTTCCGCACAATTCCAGCGGGAGTACGTCTGGTCTCTCAATATGATTTAACGTGCAATAGTCTCATACTCGGCGGCAGTAGAATCGGGCCCCGAACCCGAGACCTTAGCACTAGGCCACCGCGGTCCTAGAAATGACAGAATCCTATGTATAATTTCGGTTGAAATATTGCAATAGGTACACACTGCTAAAACGGGGCCAATCGCCAAAGCTGATCCAAGTAACGAATGTAACGGTCAAGGTAAAAGATTAAGGCCCGGTACACACTTGCGATTTCTGTCATGGAAGCAATAAAAAAGTCATTTGCGGTAAAAGCCATAAATGGGTCGAAATACATTGAGAACAGCTAGCCAGTCCCCACATACCTCCTTCGGATAGTGTCGCATCTACGCCGTTTCAAGAGGAGTTTGTGACAACTTCTAGATTTCTCCCCAGTTGAAAGTGTGTTGCGCCCTTTCAGCTATCTGCATAGACTTTCGAGGAATGTGGATTAACGAAATTTAAGCTCCAATCGCCCTTGTCCAAAGGCCAGAAACCGTAATTACGATATCTCAGATCGCTCCACCCATATCCCTGTGTTTTTTCTCTTTATGTTTATTTTTTTCATATTTTAAGTTGTACACTATTAACCCTTCAATTCACGATTTTTAAAATTTCAAAATATGTTTTTAGCATGAGAAGATCACATATAATAACGGAAAATTACACAAAAAAATCAAATTTAATTGTGATATTATTAAATTGAATTTAATGCACGCATCAAATTACTAATTCTTTTTTTATAAAACAATGACGAAAAAGTATGTTAAAAGTAATACCAAATGGTCAATGCCTGCAGAAGCAATTGAGGAAACCATCAAAGATGTAAGACTTCTTTTAAATACCAAAAGCTGCGTCAATAAGGTGTATCAGGAATTGAATAACTGTCTACCACTGACATATCAATAGGACCCGTGCCGTCCGTGGAAATTGGAACGAATGATTATTATCTGGTCTCTTTTGATGTTTCTAAACTGATACAGCGTGTAGGAGTGGACGAACAATTTACTATTTATTATTAACATGAAAAAAAAATTATGTATCACACTTGTTACAGTATGCAGTGACGGTTTAAAATTGTTAAATACAACAAGAATGCAAAAGGGTTAGGACATTTCCTTTAAAAAATACGATTGATTGTCTGAAATGGACGCTATTAATGTTACCACATTCTTTTCTAATTTCCCGATGACCTCTAAAAATTACTATCTCTGCGATGAGAACAATATGCAAGAAATATCGAAAGGGTGACTGACGCCTTCGTAAGATTACGGAAATAATATGAATAAATTAAATGTCTTTTAGACATATTAAAGATTTATTTACATATTAAAGATTAAGACTCTGTAGGTAACAAAAGGGCCTGTGATATGAGAGAATGCCTCGCCAAATGTTAGGCACATTGTAGATGCGCCTAACAAAAGGTTAAAACCCCTTCAGAACTGGCATCCGGTATACCTAGGATTGTTATAAATCCCATAGAAACGGGACTGTCGCCGTATTTCACTACTCAGTCCCGTATTACTATTTGGCCCGTTTTTGTCCCGTATTGGCGACACTGAGAGTTTATTCAAGCAGTTTTAAAATCTAAAAGATTATTTAGAGAAAAATAACACCAACCAAATCTGCGAAGCAACTATGAAATGGAGTATAGAAGAGAAATAGTTGAAGGTTTTCGCAGATGCAGAGGATATTGATCAGAAGCCTTGTCTAATAAAGCGAATACGTATTTGCCATTCCAGTTCACAATGCTAATTTTGAGAGAATATTTTCGCTAATGCCAAATCAATGGTCGTACGAAAGAAACAGGTTGTTAGTCAAGACAAATGAAGCAATTTTGATTTGTCACTATAATTTTAAAATTATTTACGCCCAATTTTATAATTATGTGAAAGAACAAAATAGCATAATTAAGATAGAAAAAGTATGTCTGGGTTTAAAATATGACTGGTATAAAGAAAAGATTAGCCTTGCATCTTTTTTATTATTCTCCGTGTTCATTTTATTAGATTGTTATAATTTATTGAATTTTTTATCAGAGTAAAATAAACCATTACCTGGCCACTTTTTTCATGTTTTATTTATTTATCACTTAAGCGTCCCGTATCGATGCTTGGCAATTATAGTAACCCTAGGTATACCGGAAATCAAATTTAAATTGCTTCTATTAATTCAGTAATTGGTGAAATTGCGCGCTGTCATCTTTATTTGATTCTCGACTTCCGTATTATTACAATATTTGCAAGAGTTTATCGTTTGGGGAATAGAATCATTTTATTTAATTAATTTTTCCAAAACATCTTCAAAAAACCTTTCATCTTCGCTTTTTTTTTACTTTTTGAGTAATTTTTTGTTTTTAATCATTTTTTTACCATTTAAAATGCTTGTGCAATATTTTATTACTCTTTGGTAAATATTTTACAAAGAAGTTTGTCTCGTGTTTTATTTTTTTAGAAGAAATATCCGGTATTGCCCGGATACTGCGCATAGGATATTTGTTTTTGATATTTTTACCTACAAACCTGAAATCTTATATTCATAAGTTACCCTTTGAATTATTGCACCAAAGGTAAACAGTTTCACTTCAATATTTCTAAATTCCGACTGAAGGGGTTACTGAAATTTGGCTTTCGCGTAATAGAAAAGCTGAAAGATGTAATTAACTGATGTCCACATGCAACATAAAATTTTGCAAGAAATTCTCGTTTGGATAAGATGTCACCTCCTTAGGTTTAACGGTAGAGTTGCCATATGTATAGTATATACGGGATTGTCACCGTATTTCATTACTGAGTCCCGTATTACTATTTCTCCCGTTTTTCCGATTACTCTCAGCCTAGTTCCTGAATGTGAGGAAATAGAACTTACTATTTATAAGTAAGAAACATCGATGTAGGCAACACTGAGATTCTTTTCAACCAGTTTGTATATCTAAAATATTATTTAGAGAAAAAAATAATACCAGCCAAAGCTTCGAGTCAATTATAAAATTGAGTATTGAAGAGAAATGGCTGAAGTGTTTTGCAGATACAAAGTATATTGATGAGAAGTCACGTCTAATAAAGCTATGCGAATACGTATTTGCCATTCCAGCCCACAATGCAAATGTGGAGAGAATATTTTCCCTAATGTCAACTCAAAGGTAGGACGAAAGAAGCAGTGCAGACAATTGAATCAATTTTGCTTTGTCATTATAATTTTAAAATTAATGGCGTCCAATTTTGTAATTATGTGAAATAAGAAAATGATATAATTAAGAATGTAAAATCAACTTTAACCCTTCAACCGTCTGAAACGTAGAAAGTCGCTCTCTGATGACTATTCTAAAACCGGCTCCGTCGCAGAAAGTCGTTCTTCGATTATTACTCTTAAACCGGCTCCGGCGTAGAAAGTTGCTCTCTGTTTATTACCCGAAAACCGGCTCCGAAACAACTGCGTTCACCATTTAGCTACAGAGAGGCCGTTTTCAAAGCATTCAGCTGAAATATTTTTGCCGTTCATAGAGTTAAAATATGTCCAGGCTAAAAAGGATTAGCCTTGCATCTTTTCAGGCCCTAGCCAATTTGGCAGGCTGGTTCGGAGTGGGTTGTGTAGCCTTGCATCTTTTTCATTATTCTATTCTACGTGTTCACTTTATTAGTTTGCTTAAAAACTTTATTGATTTTTTATCAGGCTAAAATAAACCATTACCTGCCCACATTTTCGGTGTTTTATTTATTTACCACTTAAACGTCCCGTATCAATGTATGGCAACCCTACTTTAGGGGCCCCTCCCACGTGATCTCCATAGTCACGTATGCGCCGCATTCCATTTGCGTGGGAGAAGTTTAATGCGGAAACAACAGCCTGCCATTCCAACGGGACGAAATTTAATGAAATTTTGGCTAACGCGTAACAGAAAAGTTGAAAGACGTAATCAACTGGTGTCGAGATTCAACATGAAATTTTGGAAGAAATTCCCTTTTGGATAAGATTTCACCTCCTCAGGCTTAACGGGCCCCGCCCACGTGATCCCCATGGTCACATGTGCGCCTCATTCCATTTGCGTTGGAGAGGTTTAATGCGGAAACAACACCCTGTCATTCCAACCGGACGAGGTGCGGATAATAGAGTCAGTGAAGGTTACAGGGAAATGTACTCTCCTCACACTGGCTGCGAGTTAATTTGAGAGCAAATCACAATTACGGCCGAGCGCTTCTCACTAACATTAACATGGACACGTCTGTGTCCTTTGGATCGGGCACTGGACTTGCCCTAGGGAGGACTGCGATATGCTCCTTTTCAAATGCAGAATCGTTTTTCTAGATCTGTCAACAGGTTAACCCCTTAACTGGTTTGCCGTACGTGCGTCGAATTATCGCAATTTTAAACTTAAAATCTAAAAGCCGTTATAATTCTATACAGATATTATGTGGCAAACATAAACATTGCAACTGTCTCTTAGGTTTTCAACTGAATTAGAATGACAACGCATCGCCAAAATAGGAGGTGTCGATTAATCGCAAACAGTTGCCTAGATTGGACCGTTTAAATCGATAGCACTATTATCTGGAACTGGAGGAATGACCCAAAAAGCAGATATAACCAATAACAGTCCTCATAAATTGGAAGTGAATAAGACAATGCAAATAAATAAGAAAACATAACAGAACCTTAATTGACATCAAATGTTATCAAAAAAAACAAAAACTAAGTTTACGTAGTTTCGAATCAGATGTGTGGAAGTAGAACTGATATAGTGCATAAAATGCCACACTCGAGTTCATACCTTGTTTCCAGGGAGAATTTGGGATTCAAAAAGTATTTTTACTTTAACCCTTTTGCCGTCAGATATCTTTTTAGAATAATCAGATCATATCGGTGCACTTTATACGCCATATCATTTTTCCAACTCTGTGCTTATTTAATTACATAAAACTGTATATTCTTATAGCGTAATAAGTTTAGGGGTTCGAATGGATGGATGTTATACACATTTGTGTACGAACTTTAGCAGCTTTCCTCTTCGTTAACTGGATTTCCTACACCTCAATCTCAAAATCGGTGAACTGTGACGCAAGTTCTACGCCGTAACTGTCCGTAAATGGTTAACTGAGCTCAGAGAAATTGGTTGTCCAATCTGGGAGACCAGTGTTACAATTTGTGCAGCCAGTTTCTTAAATTGGAACAGTGACACAATTTTTAAGCATTTTTTTCCTACTTTAAATTTTTTTAAAAAAATTAATTACATTGTTTGGAAGATAAATAAACTGAAAAAAGCAATTTTTAATTAAAATTACTTCTCTATCACTGTACATTGAGTAACTATCCAGATGGCCAAAATTTTGTAACCTTCCCTATTACATATTTGTAAAGTTTTTATGAATAGTATTGCGGGTATTATATGTACTAAATACCCGAGTGCTTCAGTAGCTTTTAGAACCACCTCACGCCACTGGTAACCACTATACCCACCAAGATTCGCGTAGTAAAGGGTGGCCTCATGGTCAGGCCTCGTCTTGGGAACCGATGGCTCCGGGTCCGAAACCGAATTCCGCTGAAAATCTGCCGTGTAAGTGGACCTAGTGCACATTAAAGAGTCTATTCTGGTACCCCCGGTTGGGTTGGGTTCCGTTGTTAACGTGCGGAACCCAACCGGGGGTACCAGAATAGACCCCTAAGTCTGACATCGTGGGTCAGATGTCCGCTCGCTGATGTGGTGTGAAAATTTGAAAGGGTGGTGCCAGCAGCTCAAGTGTCGTCCTCGTCGGCATCTGATCGCGGTTCAAAATGACGAGTTACGTTCCAAAATAGCCCTCGTTTTGCTTCTAACGGACGTTAATATTAAAACACTTAACTAAATAGAGAGTGACAGTAATAAAGACACATTTCTACTAGCTAAGCGCAATAGCAGGGAAATCTTAAGCAATATGGGTGACGTTGTCCTTTATCGCGCGACATCTTCTTGAATTCGGGATTTCGATTTCATGTTTTTAAAACAGAAAATTTCCTGAAGTTTGACTAAGATGTCGGAGAACATTCATTATTTATTTTCTGAAGAAATCACAATGCATTGCAGTTTTTTAGTATGAAGAAACATTTGCCATTGGCGGATTACCAAAGAAATGATTTCATTAAAAACCAGAATATAAAACGCGAAAGAAAAAAATCAACCCTATTTCAGTTTTGCCCTTCCATTTCTCTTGCACTCTTGGTTCAGGTTTTCCTGCAGGATTTTGTAATCGAAACCATGAAACTAACATTTCCAGAAAGAGAGACAAAATAGGATTATGTCGAGCTTTGCTTCATCCTTTTCCTGGTGAGTCTCGAGAAAAACCTCCGTGTTTAAAAACAAATACTTTTTTTATAATCTCTCAGGTGAAGAGCTTGAAAAATAAATGTCACATTCCATTAAATGTCTCCATTCGTATTTAAGACTTCTTTATGAGAGGTTTTCTTGACAAAAGAAAATTATGTTCCGTTTTACAGAGAGAGGAATGCTATCCACGGGCTAACGAAGCACTTTTCTTCACATAAAACTTTGTTTTCATTTATTACGGAACATTGTGACTTTATTTTTAAAAAAAACAACCTTCTGTATGTGTTATTTTATATTATTTATGTTCGATATCAGAGTACTTATACGGAAAAGGTATTCGTCAAAAAGCAACTCAGTTCATTCATTACTTTTTGTCTGTTAAATAATATTAAACTTGAGCATGAGTTTGATTTTATATTATTATGATAGCTACTTTCGCAATTTTTGAGCGTAAATCTTCAGTAGATTTGGATAAACTTGGGCTGAAAGTTTAAGTTACAGTTGCTGTTCTCCATGATGCAACATTTCTCTCAGTCCTGGTTTATGATTTTTCCAACTGTGGTAGGATGCAACAATTAAACAGCAGAAAGCAGCGTAATCGGGTTTCGATCCTGGAATGCTCCGGCCCCGAATTCGAGACCTTACCACTAGGCCACAGCGGTTCTGTCTCTGTTCTGAAAGAAAACGTGAAGCTGCTTTTTTGTTAATATTATAGATAAATTATCGTATCCAGCGTATGTCTGGGTTTAAGTTAAGAAATGCTAAAGTATTTTTTATGGTTTTCTTCTCTCAAGACATATACAAGCCTACGGTTTCTTTACTGCCAATCTGTCGATTACACTCCTTCGATAGATTTGTGAATTTTTCTCTCTAAATACTTTATTTTGAAAGTTCACGACAAACTGCGACATTTTGAAGAATGGTTGGATGATGTGAATTGCACTTGCGACGCATTCTACATCACAGCAGTATCCGAATGTGCAGTTCAGAACGTGGGATCTCAGCAATGGCGTAGCGACCGTAGCGAGCAATATGGATGCCCAAAGCACTAGTCTTAAGGCTCAAAACAGTACTGCGCTTATGTCCCTTTTCAACACAAAATATGAATACCGGGGTATAAAAATAATAGCATTCTCCGGGCGCCAATTACGTTTCCCAAGCCATTAATGGGGACTTGGGTAACCAGCGGGAGTGGCGTCCCTAACACTTTCTCGTATAGGCCCTAACACGGGTGGGGAAAAAATACAATAAGCGAAAAAACGTGCGCCATTCCCTAACACTCAGGTAGGAAAACGGACGAATCGTTCGCGCCATTTTTTTTTTTTTTTTTGGCGTCTTACAATGGCGAAGAAACCGAAAATGCAATTCGAACGCCTTTTTTTTCAACCGATTGAAAGGAAAATTGGGCACGGATCCACAATTAATGTTAGGACTTTATATCATCATTTTAATCTCATACCAATTTTTATTTATCTAAGTCATAGGGTTTAGAAGTTATCGTGGTAACAAGGATGCGATTATACACACCGACAGACAGACAACCCTTTGAAGGATAAAATTTGACGTGGTCTTACATTCTTGATAATAAACCTGTGTTCCAAATTTTATCCTTCTAGTATTTGAGTTACAGACAGACTTCCCGTGGGCGAATTATGTCCGACATTTTACAGAAACCTACGCATTATATGTGAAGATCACATACCAAATTTCATCCCTGTAGCTTTAATAGTTTTCGAGTTATCGCGCTCACAGACAGACATCATTCCAAAATTGTGTTCTGCGGACTCAGGGAGGTCTAAAACGTGGAGATTCGTCAAAATCTCGAGTTCAAATTTTTTGACGATTACAATACTTTCTCTTTGTATACTTCGTATGCGAGAAAGTAAAAAAGGGAAGAAACATATTATTTTCCTGGTGTCTATAAGCCATTGACCATAGTGACAGAACCTTGGTGCGTTCATGAAATTTTTAAATCTTCCAGCAGGCGCGCGTATGCAGGGGGTACTTTTATTGAGCATAGTATTACAAACTTATATCGTTCTTTTATGTATTTAAATGTTTTATTTATATAACATTTGTTTAGCATGGAGCTAATAAATACAGATTACATAAATAAAAGTTGCATTCATTTTTGTAAAACAACACGATAGAAATATGTAATACGATGCACGATATAATTTTATTTTTTTAAATTTTAAATATCAGCGACCTCACCTCGCTACCCAAAATGATGTATGGCGCATGAAAGCCGGATTGAAAAATTCACAAAACAAACATGTCAAAACATATAAAAACACAGTATCAAAAATGAAGAACATACAACATACATGTCAAGATTCAGAAAAATTATGAAAAATACTGACTAAAACTATATAAGATTACAAAATAAAATAAAATTTCAGTACGAAATTTTAAAAAGCGAAAAGAAAGACTAAATAAGAAAATGTAAAAAATAAATAAATTGCGCGAAAAATTAAAAGTAAATAAGCTTGGAAAAAGATGCATACTCTGAAATTCCAGAGTTGTGAAGAACAATCCTTGAAAAGTGTTCGAAACTGGGGAACACAAGAAGAGTTCTCAACGGAGCCTTCCACTCCAAATTCAGGGTGCCTCTTTCATGTTCCCGAATCCCCCACACTTCAAGAGAAGATGTTCAGCATCTCCCTTGACTGCTCCACAGTTACACTTCTAAATCTTGCCAAAGAATCCATTCTGGTATATTTTGAAGAATCCGGGTCCAGTAAAAATCGATGCACGATATAAGCATCTCCTGCAGACGCGCGCCCACCGGAATGTTAAAGCCGAATAGCATGAGGGGGCGAAAAAATGCCAAGCCCCGGGAGTCGCTCACACGAAGCTAAACCACTAATGATGATTGCAGGAGGGACCAAAAAAATCATATTATGACCCGCGCGCCATTTACCCTATCATTGCAGGAGGGACCAAAAAAATCATATTATGACCCGGACGCCATTTACCCTATCATGGCAGGAGGGACCAAAAAATCATATTATGACCCGGGCGGCATTTGCCCTATCTACACCACTGGATCTCAGTTTACTAAGTTTTAGTTTAGTTATATTAACGACCCGTTTTGAAGCAATACGAGGGCTATTTTGGGACGGACCTCGGCATTTTGAACCACGGTCAGATGACGATGGCGACACCTGAGCTGGCACCCCCTCTTCAAACTTCCGCCCCTGTGTATGATTGAACGTGCAATAGGCGCAACGCACGGCGGTTCTTCAGTGGAATCGGGTTTCGAACATGGAAACCCTCCAGCCCCTAAGCCGAAACCTCACCATGTGGCCACAGCGACCTTAAGAATTAGATGAAAACGAAAGTTACTGCGCGAATTCTTTAGTGAAATTTGTTTCCTGCAAATTTGAAGTCTTCAAATCAGAGGTTCCCAACCTGTGTAACGCGTACACCCGGGGGTACACAAAGAACTATTTGGGGGTACGCGGAATCAAGGATGTTATTGGCGGAGACAAGGAAACAAAAGGGAGTGAAAAGTTAGAGAATTTGGTTTTCCCAAGTGAAAAATCGCTATTTAAACTCAATGCTAGTTAATTGACAAAATAAGATCTGCAGTAAATAGACGTCACAATAATTGACCACTACCGTTTAAACAGAATACCTGTAAATTGACAAAATAAGATCTCACGAAATTGTTAATACAGTGGAGCTTGCGTATAACGATACTGTCTAAAAAGATAAACCTGCCCGTGACGACACTTTCTTTGGTTCTATTTGCGCGTGATCCCACGCCTAGCACGAGCGCGCGTCAACTATCATCAGGAAAGAAGTTGAGCCAAGATGGCGATTCAGCGCTCCAAGAAAATTCGCCAAGACATAAAAGGCACCAAGTGGTGTGCGTATAACGGAAAAGTAACCAATATACAATATTCACAAAGGAAAGTTCCTTGATGCTCACCTCAATTTGTGAATTAATAAGAATTTAAATTATTTTGACGTCGCTCTGAATCTTCTCTGGCTCGCCTAAGCCCACCTGCTTCATTTCTAACAGATCTCTTTTGAATAATTTCATCGAAAGTTTCATTAAGAAATATTGTGAACTCTGTGTCTTAAACTCATTTTTTTCGAGAAGTTGTTTTACACTCGAATGAATATAGTAGCGGGCTATGCTTATGAAGTTAAGCCTAACATGGAGGAGGCTACCGGTTTTAATCTGTAAACAAACCGATGGTTGTCATCAGCAAAAGAGAAACTAACCTCTTTTCTGTGCCACGACGTTAGAGTTTTATATAGTATATAGATGTATTTCGAGCCTGCCTTCAGTAATAATACTTTTTAGATGCACCAGTCTATAATGTTTATTGTATCTTTTTAGAAAGCTGGTACAAAACAATCTCGATTTTTCTTCTTGCAAAAGGTTTTGTTTCCTGCGAAGCTTGGATTTCTTCCTTGGTTCTGAATGCGAAATAACAGGGGAATAGGAAGACAGAAACTGGAGTCTTTTCTACCGAGAGAGGGGGGGAGGACATGGGGAGGGAACAAACGATTGAACGATTCTGCTGAAAAGTTTGTTGTCTCTGTTTCCAGGTGGGCACCGTCGAACTTCTTTGTTTGATTGGAGTTTGGAGTTTAATGGCGCAAGAGCACTTCTTTGTTTGAAGTCAATACTTTAACATTTTAACTAAAATTTTCATTTTGAAGATATTAAAAGAGTTAAAATAATTTTAACCTATTGTCTTTCGTTTTTATTTTACTTCCTAATTAGATCCACCACTTATCTGATATATATATAAACATTTACTTTCTTGTATACGAAGTATACAAAGAGAAAGTATTGTAATCGTCAAAAAATTCGAACTCCAGATTTTGACCTCCCTGAGTAAAAAAAAAACAATTTGGTAATTATGTCTGTCTGTGAACACGATAACTCGAAAACTATTAGAGCTACGGGGATGAAATTTGGTATGTGGTTTTTAAACATAATTTGTAGGTTTCTATCAAATTTTGCACAAAATCCGTTAACGGGAAGTCTGTTTGTATGTATGTCCGCTTTCATGTGAACACTATAACTCAAAAACTTGAATAGCTAGATGGATGGAATTTGGTACACAGTTTTATCGTCACGAATGTAGGTCCGAATGAAATTTTGGGCCAAATCCGTCGAAAAGAGGCGTTAAAATTGCATATTCAATTTCTTTTAATCCGATTCTTATGCGCAAAGTACTGGTAGCAATCTGTTATTGTTGTAAATTTTATTTACAACAATAAATAATGTTCTCAAACATGAATCGTAACAATGTTTTTATTGTTGTAAATGAAATTCAAACCAATCTCATTATTTCGGCAAATCTTTTATTCACGCGCTTTTGCAATTGTTACGATTGTGGTAGTATAAATTGTATTCTTGGGAATTCAATTCCAAAGCAGAATTTTCGCTTTAGTATTCATTGCATTGCCTATTTTATCGCACCTGCTTCAAAGTAATATTTTCTTGAGAAGTGGTAACAGATATTTGATTTCAGGTTTGTTTCTTTGCTTCACTTTCTCGCATACGAAGTATACAGAGAGTAAGTATTGAAAGTATCGTCAAAAAATTTCGAACTCGAGATTTTGACGAATCTCCACTTAGAAAGTATACGAGAAAGTTTAGGGGAGACCACTCCTGCTGGTTTTATTTCAATCTATTTAAGATGATAAAGGATACTCGAGATATTTTAGAGTAATCAGGTGATTTTTGTATTTAAAATTGTGTGTTACGTTGACTTAATTACGGATTTAAATAGTGTCCGGGCTCAAAAGAGCCGAACGTATGACATGCGACGCCGACAAAGAAGCAGTTAAGTCAATGTTTCTCAACCTTTCAGTATTTGCGAACAATTTTCAATCATAATTTTCATCCCCCCCCCCTTTTTTTCGTACAATAACAATGTATATAACCAGCGGGAGTGATCTCCCCTAAACTTTCTCGTATACTTTCGAAGTGGAGATTTGTGAAAATCTCAAGTTCGAATTTTTTAACGGTTACAATACTTTCTCTTCGTATACTTCGTGTACGAGAAAGTAAAAAAACAAACAAACCAGAAATCAAATATCTGTTGCCGTGTTTTTAAAAGAATATTACTTTAAAGCAGGTGCGATAAAATAGGCGATGCAATGAATACTAAAGCGAAAATTCTGCTTTGGAATTTAATTCCCAAGAAAACAATTTATACTATCACAACCGTAACAATTGCAAAAGGGCGTGAATAAAAGATTTTCTAAAATAATGAGATCGGTTTGAATTTCATTTACAACAATAAAAACATTGTTACGATTCATGTTTGAAAACGTTAGTAATATCCCGAAGTTCACAAACGTCGTGAGCCGATACACAATATGGCGCGTAGTATGAGATTATACAGACAGTCAAACCTTTGACGGATATGGTCAAACAATTCATACGGACCTATATTCATGATAATAAAACCGTGTATTACATTTCATACCACTAGCTTTAATAGTTTATGAGTTATCGTGTTCACAGTCCGAGAGACGGACAGACATAATTCCCAAATTGTGTTTTTCGGAGTCCGTGAGGTCTAAAACGTGGAGATTCGTCAAAATCTCGAGTTCGAATTTTTTTGACGATACTTTCAATACTTACTCTTTGTATACTTCGTAGGCGAGAAAGTAATAATAGTGCATTGTGCAGTACTGATACAATCCGATACAAGTGCATTATATTAGTGTAAATGTGCATTTTATTTTTTATTATGTCAGAATTTATTTTGATGTACTTTCAAATAATAGTTATACTAAACAAAAATTAAAATTAAAAAAGAAATGAAAGTATAGATAAGAAACAGCAGATTTAAACAAAAACGATGACAATACATCCTTAAGCGTTCTAACGCAACAGCCTCAAGTGATTGCATCAACAGAAGTTTAAAACGATAATATTTAAAACACATAAATTTAATTTAGAAAGTAAAAAATGTTCAAAAAGGAAGAAATGAATGAGAAATCGAATGGCGAACTTTATCGAAGACCACTCGCCATAAAGATTCCAAATTAGACAAGATTTTCTGTCAAGGGTAAGATTATAAATCAAAAGTATACGATTTGTGGCCTGAATCCTGTCCAATATCAATATGAGAAACATTCTGAAAGATCAAAATGCAAAATCCTTAATGAATAATCAAAAGAAACTAGAGAGTGTGTTAAACCTAACACTCTCTGCCGAAATTTTAGATGTAAACCAGGCGACGGCAAATATTAATTAAAAATTGATTTACTTTCCTTTCAGTAAGTTAAACAAATTTTATAATGATATTTTCTTTTCGGTATGCTCGCCCCCCCCCCCATGTAGCGTTATCAGAACACCTAGGGCGCCCCACAGGTTGAGAATCACTGTTAAGTTTATAAATGCAATTCATTAATGTCAGCGAGTATTTGTGGGTGAATCAATGAGCGCAAAAATTAGTATATTAGTATATGCACGCATGCAGAAGATTGACTGCAGAAACCAATGTCGTTTCTGCAAAACCAGCGGGAGTGTTCTCCCCAACTTTCTCGTATACTTCCGAAAAGGTGTTTCCTTCCTCAGCGTGGCTAAAAAATTGAACAGAGGGTTTTTCATTATAGTGATTGAAAATATCTAGGCAAAGAATGAAATTCAAAGAGATGCGTAATGATTTTCCTCTCTTACCGGCTCAAGGACAAACTGACGTAATTCGCTACTCCGTATGAAATTCCTCCCTCGTTCTTCCAGTACGCATGGCGTGGAGACGAGGATTCTCTTAAAAGTAAATTATACGACCGACAGACAGTCAAACCTTCTGCAGATTTGGCCCAAAATTTTATACTGACCTACATTCATGACGATAAAATCGTGTACGAAATTTTATCCATCTAGCTATTCAAGGTTTTGAGTTATAGTGTTCGCATGACCGCGGACATACAGATAGACAGACTTTCCTTTGACGGATTTTGTCCAAAATTTGATAGAAACCTACAAATTATGTTTAAAGACCACATACCAAATTTCACCCCCGTAGCTCTAATAGTCTTCGAGTTATCGTGTTCGCAGACAGACAGACAGACATAATTCCAAAATTGTGTTTTTCGGACTCGGGGAGGTCTAAAACGTGGAGATTCATTAAAACCTCGAGTTCGAATTTTTTGACGATTGCAATACTTTCTCTTTGTATACTTCATATACGAGAAAATAAAAATATTTTATTCTATTCGCCAAACAATATTTTTTTCTAGGTCCCCAAAAATATTGTTATAAACAGGTTTTACTGTAGCATGTTTTGCACTTTCCAATTATTCGAAGTGGACCTGATTATCTTCTATTGATTGTTTGACTGATTGTTTCGTGATTTATTGGCGCAAGAGCGAAAGTTGGCCATCCTGCGCCATCTGATTGTCTACGAATGAAAACAAATGGATGCGACCGTTCATTCCATCGTTATTTCTTACTCTACACAAATGTAAATTGCTGATATTTTCTCCTTATTTTTTAATTATACAGTCGGACCTCTATTTAACGAAGCCGCTAAATCCCGGAAAAAGTCCGTTATATGGAAAATTCGTTCAATAGAGATTCACCTTTTAAAATGCTTTAAACTACACAAAACGGATTTTAAATTCATAAACACTAAATATTATTAAAAAAAGTAATTAATCAGACTTTTATTTTGTAAATTAATGTCTATTTGTTTTATATATCTTACCCATCAAAAAGAAATCTGCAAGGAAAACAAGAATAAAACAAAACATTGTGAGGGAATACGTTGTATTTTGAATTTTAGAAAAATAATTTTATATTAAAATTACTGAATTTTAACGACATTAACGCATATTTTATAATAAGCAATTTTAAGCATACATTACCACATACGTGCTTAAATTTAATTAGAAATAAAGTCTGTTAATTTTTTCTTAGTTTTTTGTTTGAAAAAGTGTTTTCTCTCATAATACGTCTCGCATCTTTGCAATGCACCAAAACCCCCTTCAGGCGTATTTTCTTCAAACTGTGCGTCGGATTGTTTCAAATGATTTTAGCATTTCATCATACGAAGGTTTGTTGATTTTTGCATCATGATCATTTCCATCTTCATCGCAATTCATTGCTGTATTGTTTTTATTTTTCACACTGTCCAAAATATCCAATTCAGGCTGGTAAAACCAGTTCAAGACCATTGATCACCATAAAATGTGTTAAAGGAAAGAATAAGTTTGAAATGTTTGGAAATATTTTGAGAAATAGAGAGAAAAAAAATATTGGATCACATGAAAAAGTTCGTTAAATAGAGAATGCACTTCGCTATTTGGAGGTTATTTTACGAAAAAATTCGCAAAATGTTCTTGGTTCCAAGGAAAAGTTCGCAAAATAGAGAAATTCGCAAAATAGAGGTTCGTTAAATAGAGGTGGGTCCGACTGTAGTTGCAATTTTTCACATACCTTCATCAAGAGTTACTTCCATAAGCTATGCAAATCTCATAGTTTGTTATCTTTTTGTGGATAAGTTGCTATTCAAGTTTCTGCGAACGGATAGGGAA
>BGPR01008964.1:41268-59860 GCA_013235015.1 Araneus ventricosus | reverse complement strand
TAGATATGCTAATTTTTAACCGCAGAATATTAATTAAAAATGCACGTAAGTCAGAGGCAAAGTATAGCTTTACAACAAGATGGATTGTGACAGGCTGGTTCCGAATGAAACAGAACATCATAATTCAAATCAAGATTTGGCCATTTTTCAAACCACTCGTAATCCCGCAAGAAACTTAATCCAAATTAAATTTTCCATGCCGGTATGCAACCGCTCACGCCTTTCATTCGAGAAAAGAAGACATTACAGCTGCGATGTAAAACAATGTATACAAAAGAAGCCAGTCGTTTAAAGAGTTAGCTTATAAAACTCGATTAATATTCATCGAAATAAACTCGCCATTGTTTATGGAGGTGGAAGAAGAAATGAAGTGTGTGACCTGTGCAAATATCCAGACAGATGTTAAAATTTTATTGCGTACTCATAAGGGTGCGGATGAGCCAAACGATAAGTTGAGGGTGTGTGTTTTAGAATCCTTTCATAATGATTCTTTCTCGAATCTTACCGTCTGATGGCAGGTATTAATTAAAAAGGATAAAAATGAATCTGGCCTTATTTGGGGTATGGAAGTTATTAAAAAAAAAGAGGTTATATCATTAGTTGTTCAAAATTTAAAACTTAGATTGCAGGATCATGTACATTACGTTCTTTGACAATTTTATGACTTATTCTTTCAAGGCGAATAAAAACTTAAAATAATAATAATAATAATAAAATCACTTTTTGAAAACACGTTCTTACTCATGTAGTAATAAGTAGAAAGAATTTTTTTAAAATCAAAATAATGGAACCCCAAACAAAATTATAAAATCCTGTGGCGCTGAACAGAATATTCTTAGCAAGAATATTCTTAATCACATTTAGAATATATTTTATTTTTTAATGAATGTTTCGGAATTTTCTTTCTTAATATATTCACTGTGGTTTAATTTCTTTTTAGTATTGATTTCAGCGCTTCACACTTCTGCGATTAAGTTTTCCCCTCCAAATTTTTAATTAATTGTACAACACTAATAAAAACGTATTCAAAAAAATCTTTTTTAATTTTTATTATTTTCTAATTTTTAGTCTTTAATGTGTTTCATAATTCATTATTATAAATATTATGAAATCTTGAAATCATTTTTTTTTCAAATTCACTACAAGATGGCGTCACGCGTATGGAATCAAATTTTTAATTAATTGAATAAATGATAATTAACTTTTGAAAATATTAAAATATTGAATTGTTATCAGGAACACACAACTATAGAAAATTTCAGAACTAGCACTCCAAAAATTGTGTAACAATGAAATACAAGATTCCAACTTTACAAACATGAAACAAGTGAAATTGCCTAAAAGCGTGTAAAAATAGATTGCTTTGATGTAAAAACTAAAGGATTTTAATAGATTTATCATAAAAACATTTATTAGACAAATGTTTTTAAAATTTACATGTAGCTCGATATGTTGCTTTAAAATTTAACTATACTTGAAAAATATAAAATGAATTAAACATTTCAAAAGGGGGGGGCCCCCCTTACAGAAACAAAAAGGAAAGAGACTTGTATTTCTCTGAACTTTTTTCCAGCTAATCGAAATGTACTGAAATAGTATTAGCTATATAAAGTTAAAGGAGACATGAACATGTTCAAAAGACATGCATAGTTATGATACAGTGTGGATCTTCTGACATACAGTGCACTCCCGATTATCCGGGTTAATCATCGGAGGGATCGCACGGACAATAGAAAAACACGGATAATCCGAAAATTCCTTTTTATTAAAGAAAAAATCAACATCAGTACAAGAATATAAAATCACTTACATTTGCGTGCTGTATAACATCAAACTAGGAATTTTCCTTTTAACATTTACTGCTGTAAAAAATCTGTAATGCGTTTTTGTTTCTGCTGTTTGTTCATCTCTTGTCGTATATCGGCATATATTTTACGAACCGCAGTATTGTCACCGTAATCAAATCCTCTTTGCCCCATATAATGTAACAAAGTTTCCACAGATTGTAGAGCAGCAGAATGAGAAATTGTATTTGCCTCATTTAGTACATTTTCTGCATCAGTACTAGCTGATTCTCCATTATCAAGTTTTTGAAGGATTTCTAATTTTTGATTAACATTTAAAACGTTTCGTTTTCGTTTCACACCACTCATTTTTACCAGTAAAAAATTTTACGCTACTAACTGACGATAAACAAGACGCAAAAACTCAAGGAACACGTGCGAAAGTGAAAGAAGACGAAGAAGTTAAAGAATGACGTGTCAGGAAGAAGCGTGTTCGTACGAGAATGGGTTAGCAGGAAGTGGATGATTCATTTCTCGGAAAATTAGGGGTTGAACCCATAGAGATTGCACGTGGAGGAAGAAAAAAAAACTATTCTTTAGCCTCCGCCGTCACGGCTCACTCGTTTCTCGGAATGAATCTCTCGATCGAACATCAATATCGATTTTACATCGTAAAAATGTTTCTCTTTAAATTTTTTTGTGAGTACGGATAATCCGCAAACCGGATAATCCGCGCACGGATAATGGAGAGTATACTGTATTTTATTGAAATCTCGTAGGATGTTCCAAAAAATGTATGCAGAAGGTAGTTTACAAACTTTAAGAATAGATCAGGTATATTTAAAAGTGACCATTTATTTTGACCCTCGAAACGGGACAATTTTTAATTTTTAGGTAATATTATGCGAATTCAAGATAACGTGAAAATAAATATATCTTGCGACCTGGCATTTTTTTTTTAAGGAGCACATTTTTGCTTCAGTATATTTGGTGTTGATTTCAGAAAAAAATGAAATTCTTTGCAGGATTTCTGAAAATTTACTGAGACTTGCATTTGCGTTTTCTAGCTCATCCACAATTTATACATAAGAAAAAAGACCCTTTCTACTAGTGCATTATTGCCGGGCAGACATAGAATATATTCAATAATTATACGAAAGTTCGTATGATTTAAATTATTGGCGTGAAAGAGTTTGAACAGTTCCACCCAACGACTTTCGGCTTAAATATTCTCAGTGTTTCATTCTGTCCAGTGGCGAATCCAGGGGGGGGGGGGCTAGGGGATTGCAGCCCCTCCCAGAGCTAAACCAGAATTCTTGATTTTATTTTAAATCACTAAAACTGTTTGTTCTTAATTTCCCTTTCTTAAAAAAATAATAAAAACATGACAACATTGCTTTCTGGCTTGACAGGCTCGAAAATTTTCCTACTTTTCTAGTCATTCCATTTGTACTTGTAGAGTTGACACGGTCGGAAACATTTTTTGGCTACCTATTTCATTGCTTTTTTTTATTAAATTATCGAAAGTATTGTAGTGTTCTTTATGATTCTTATTGTCAGGTGAGAAAAATCTGCAAAGTTAAAGTATTTTGGTTTGCATAAGCCATGAGATTTGACATTCGTCACGACGATACAAAATTTTTATAACCTCAGCCCCTCCCAGACCCAAATCCTGGATTCGCCAATGATTCTGTCACTTCATGCGGTGTAATGAAGTTAGAACTAAGTGCGAGACAGGAGGCTTCTGAACAACTTACATATGTGTGACACGTATAGCGCATACGAGGCATTACCGTCGGAATTTTTGATTTTTGGCGCCTTCTTGTTTGAAATTGTCATCGTGGGTTGCTCTTTTTCTGAAAACGGGACATTTGGGCGTCCCGAAGCTGAGCTTGGGAACAACGGGACAGACTACCAAAAAACGGGACGTATGGTCACATTCGGTATATATAAACGAGTCATTTTTACAACAGAACATGGAGTCTCAAACTTAAAGGGTTATAGTTAACTGGGGACTCTTAATCAGTGAATTAAGTAAAAGAAAATTATACACTAGATAAAATGTACAACTCAGGTTTAATGGAATACAAATTCAGAATAGTGCAACTAGAAAGTTGCGTGAATAACAACATGCGAAATGTGTATCTCTTCCGACTGCTCGTCCTTTGAACACTTTCTTTAAAAGCCGGCCATCCACTTCACAGACAAACTGTATATTTTGGAAAACGAGAAAGAAAAAGTGATAAAAATCTTTGGAAATGAGCCAAACGGCTTGCCATAGTTGGAATTACGTCTGGACTGAAAACGGAACGAAAAATCAGAGGACCCCGAAAGAGGCTAGCGAAAAGAATAATGCCTTGCGTAGATTGAAGCCTCGCTTCGAGGGTGGCATAAATTAAAATCTGCTGACTGGGGAAAATCGAAGAGCGATTGACAAGCAGCTGTAGAGAGGGAAAGAAGATCGCTCCCCCTACCTTCGCTCAGAGTTAGTGTCCTTTTAAATACAAGTGAATGGCGTGCCTGTATTTTTCGATTAAAATGGGTGGGGAAAAACTGGGCTTAGGACAAATGGCCAGCTTAAGAACTCCAGAGGTTTGTTGTTGATACTGCGTCCTACTTGCCGTTGTATCTGTGATTTTATTGTTAATGTAACTGTGTTGCAGTGCTTTTGCGAATTTCTATTTCAATAAATTTGTATTCTACACTTTATCCGGCGCATCCTTTTCTCTTCAATTAACTAACTAAGATCCCCTGTGGCAACCCCACCCCCTTTGCGTTTTTGATCCCATGTTCTACTGTAACCAGAGGGAGTGGTCTCCCCGAAACTTTCTCGCATACGCCCTAACACGGGTGGGGAAAAAATAATCCAAGCGGTAATAATCTCCATTCCCTAACACAGGTGGGGAAAACGCTCCAGCGGTCGCGGCTTTTTTGCGTCGTAGAACGGTGAAGAAACTGAATATGCAATTTAAAAGCCTTTTTCTCAACCGATTGAAACGAAAATTGGACACAGATCTACAATCAAGATAAGAAGACCACATATCAAATTTCACTTATCTAAGTCATTTAGGAGTTATCATGTTTACGAACATGTCATTATAGAGACGGACAGACAGTCAACCCTTCGACGGATTTCGTCCAAACTTTGACTATGACCTACATTCCTGATGATAAGACTGTGTGCCAATTTTTATCCATCTAGCTATTTAAGTTTCTGAGATATCGTGTTCACATGAACACGGACAGACTACTCGTGGACCGAATTTGTCCAAAATTCGATGAAACCTACAAATTTTATGTAAAGATCGCATACTAAATTTCATCCCTCTAGCACTAACCGTTTTTGAGTTATCGTGTTCATAGACAGAAAGATACACAGACAGACATAATTCAAAATTGTGTTTTTCGGACTCGAGGAGAAGATATAAAACCTGGAGATTCGTCAAAATCTCGAGTTCGAATTTTTTGACGATTACAATACTCTCTCTTTGTATACTTCGTATACGAGAAAGAAAAAATGATTTGTTTCTATACGCTTGACCTACACTTAAAGTTTGTAAATGACCGTTTGGGACACCTTTATACATTTTGATAGCTGTTACATAAACAATGAATACATTGCGAAAGGACCACGAGTATACTCGTGTAAGTTGGGGGAAAAATACGCACCGAAATAACAGTCACCTCGTGGTTCGTCCTTAACAGTAGGCGCTTAACACGAGTAATATCTTGATTCGCTCAGTATGTTTCATGTATTCCGAATTTTTTTATGTGCATTTAAACATTAAAGACAGAAATTTAGGTATTGCTCGTCTTTTTACTTTCTCGTATACGAAGTATACAAAGAGAAAGTATTGTAATCGTCAAATAATTCGAACTCGAGATTTTGATGAATCTCCACGTTATAGACATCACTGAGTTCGGAAAACACAATTTTGGAATTATGTCTGTCTGTGAACACGATAATTCAAAAACAGTTAGAGCTAGAGGGATGAAATTTGGTATGTGATCTTTACACATAATTTGTAGGCTTCTATCAAATTTTGGGCAAATTCCGTCCACGGGAAGTCTGTCCGTGTTCATGTGAACAGGATAACTCAAAAACTTAAATAGCTAGATGGATAAAATTTGGTACACAGTTTTATCATCGGGAATGTAGGTCCGTATAAAATTTTGGACCAAATCCGTTAAAGGGTTGGCTGTTTGTGGGTCTGTATAATCGCATACTTGTGAACACGATAACTCCTAAACGCTATGACTTAGATAAATAAAAATTGGTATGAGGTCTGTTAACATTAATTGTATATCCTTGTCAAATTTTCGCTTCAATCGGTTGAAAAAATGGCATTAAAATTACATATTCGGTTTCTTCGCCATTCTACGACACAGAAAAGGGCGCAACCGATTCTCGCATTTTTCCCCACCTGTTTTAGGGAATGGAGCTTGGTGTATCCCCCCCCCCCCGGGGGGGGGGGGGATGGGAGAAATTTTTGGGGAGACCACTCCCGCTGGTTTGAGCTTGCATCCTATTTCTAGTTGGTCGACAATGTGTTAATATGTATCAATGATCCCTAAACTCAAATTACTAAATACGAATGTAGAATCTACTCAGCTATCGGAAGTTTCATAGTTGTAATAAATTAAGATAATTTTCCTTTTGTACGGTTACAACTTTTTACATTAATACAATTATAATTATTTTATAATTTAATTATGATTGAAACAAAGCGAATATTTTTTGTGTTTATAATTTTGCTTATCAGTATTCAATTTAAATTATTTTCGTTTAGTCGAGGAAAATCATGTGAACTTATCAATGTGAAGTGTGTACGATAGTTTCTTAGCGTGTAAGTTAATTGTGTTAGTTTATGAATGAATTGATCGCCGGGGATATCATAAAAAGAAATTGCTTTCCGGATTGCGTATATCGCATGGTGCATCAGTAGCGCAGTAATAAATAGCTAAATAAAAATAAGCGGCTGCTAGCACAAATAATTATTCACTAGCATGCTTCTGCACTAGAAAATGGTCAGTTATTAAACTTAAGTTAATAAGTATAAAAAGTAATGAGATATTACTTAGGCTTTACATTACGAACACACTCAGGCGGCAGCAAGTAGAATGAATCTAAATAAAATCAAAGTAAGTTATAGTTCTAAATTTTATATCAGAGAACATCATTTGTCGCGCAAGGTATCCTGTGCCCATCCAAACTGTGTGGCAATTGTAATGGTTGCAGAAACAGGGGCACAGGTGTCATATCGGGAACACTGAAAAGTTCTGTTTCTTTTATTCTGAAAAACACTGATATCCAACAAATTAGTCCCATCATCTTTGAGAATAATTTAATTGGTGATGTTTACCTCTGTTTTTGTTTATATATATTTTTATATGCAAACTCCTCCTATATTGTATAACTATTATCAGTGGCGAATCTAGGATTCGAGTCTGGGGTGGGTGGGGGGGCTGAGGTCATAAAAATTTTTTATCGTCGTGACGAATGTCAAACCTCAAGACTAAAGTAAACCAAAACTCTAACTTTACAAACATTACTCACCTGACAATAAGAATTATAAAGAACAATACAATACTTTTTATAATTTAATAAAAATTACAATGGAATAACTAGCCAAAAAATGTCTTCGACAGCGTCAAAGCTACAAGTACAAGTGGAATGACTACAAAAATAGGAAAATTTTCGAGCCTGTCCAAGCCAGAAAGCAATGTTGGAACGTTTTTATTATTTTTTTAAAGAGAGAAATTAAGAAAAAAAAACCAGTTTTAATGATTTTAAATAATATCAAGAATTCTGGCTTGACTCCCGGGGGCGGGATGTAGCCCGATAGCCCCCCTGGATTCGCCACTGACTATTATTGTATATTGTATAACTCCTTGTATATTATCTCAGAATTTTAGATTTGTGTTTTTGTAACCTTTTCCATTCACTTTTTCTGTCATAAATTGCCAGACAGCTGAGGAGCGTCTTCCGATGTCTCTTCCGATTAAGAGCCTTCCCTTTAGCCGATTGGACCAATCTCTCCAAATAGGGCACCGCGCGAGAGCGTAACAAAGAATGTACTCAAACTTATTCAAATTAAAAATCGAGTATCATTTTGATTTCAAAACATTATCCTCAGGAAATGCCCCATGCTTTTAAATTCGTTTACAAACCAATTTTTTCTTGGAGCTGGCTGACTGTTTCAGAAGTCGAAAATTGTAATTTTTTTTCTAGGTTTCTGGATGCTTTTCGTTATTTAAATACGTCCGTACTTTCGTTCCTCAGTGATCATGAATAATTATCTTTAAAGGTTTTAATTCCCTCGAGAACTTAATTGCTCTACAATGCATGCAAGCATAAAAACAAAAAAAAAAATTAACATTTCTTGAATTTTTTAAAAATTTAAGTTTTAAGTAAGTGAAGTTATTAAAATTATTATTTTCAACTTAATAAATTTTAACAATAAATATTATTTTATTTATTAAAATTTCATATTGTTTATTTATTTATTATGTATTATTTATTAAAACTTAAATATATCGGAGTTACCCAAAATGTTCCCAATTGGGCCCCGCATCTAGTAAGGCCAGTCCTGTTCCATTTCAGGTCCGCTACACTGTTTAAATAACCAAAAGGTTATAGTCGCAGGGGCATGAAGTGGTGTTTTGTTCTAACAATAAGAATGTGTTAGGCCACATATTTAAGAGATATCTGAGTATGAAGAATGTTACTTCCAGCACGATGGAGCATATCCGAATTTCTATCGCAGCTTGAGGGCTTATCTTGATGGAATGTTGATGAAGTGATGGTTAAACAGAAGAGGTAGCACTAAATCCCCCCTTCCACACACGCTCACCAGATCTTATCTTTATGGGGGGAATTGTCGGGATACATGATGTTTTCAGTTGAAGACTAGCTACAATCAACGACCTGAAAGCATACACTGGCAGATAATATGCCCAAATGCTAATCCACATGCTTAGCACTGTCATTTCCATCGGCCAATTTGATCGGCAGCGCCAGGACAATAACGGTCAACGATTTGAATGCGTCCGTTAACTGACAAAATTCTTTTTTATAAATTAATCCGAATTATGAATTTTTGATTTATGATATTATTTATTTACAAATCAGTTATTATATAATTGCGCATGCATTGTTTGGGACTCCCTGTTTGCCTATAAGCAATTACAGAGAAATTATACTCTAATTAGGTAATTAAATGGAAACAGCGATTTTTTAAAAATCCTTGTAACCTTGATTTAGAAGTTCAAGTCTTCCGATAAATGTCATCAAACCGCCTACGCAGGTGTTTAGTATTCTCCTCATCGCAGATCTTTGTTTTCTGATTAATTGGCAAACAAGTGAAAGTGCCGAGAAATCACTTCAAGATCACGTGAATGCTAATTGCTTCCTTCTCCAATTAGAAAAGTAATTAATTAATTAAAAAAGTGACGATTTGATAAACTGAAGCTTTTCAAGAAATGATAATTAATTAGCTAATTAAATAGATTCGGAGTTCCTGGAAGTGTGTTTCATATGCAACACTTTTTTTAAGAAAATTGTTTTGAAAATGAAAATAATGCTTTGCTGAAAAAAAGTGTTTTCAAGATTGTGTTCAGTGCTGCAGTTCGGGTAAGTGTGATGGATGGTTTGGTTCTCATTCGAATTATTTATCTGATTTAGCATCATTACCGAAACTTGATAAATGTTTGTGTACGACCTTCGAAAAGCATGTCACGTGACTATGTGCATCATTTAAATATGTAGAACAGTGGTTCCCAACCTTTTGGTTGTGCGGACCACCTGTTGTGTGAAAAATATTTTGAGGCCCACTAACTAAACCAGTGGCGAATCCAAAGGGGGGGTTATCGGGCTACAACTCCCCCCAGAGATAAACTAAAATTATTTTATTTAAAATCACTATAACTGTTTGTGCTTAATTTTCATTTGTAAAAAAACTAATAAAATCGTGACAACATTGCTTTCTGGCTTGACAGGCTCAAAAATTTTCCTACTTTTCTAGTCATTCCACTCGTACTTGTAGCGTTGACGCGGTCGAAAACATTTTTATCAGCAACGGCGCTTCTGCCGCCAGGTTCATGCCTGCATCTGCTGGAGTCTCGTACACAATGTCCTTCAAGACATCCCAGAAAAAAAACCAAGAGGAGATACATCAAGTGATCTGGGTAGCCATGAGACGGAACCATCATGGCCAATCCATTTATATGCAAACAACAGGTATAATGCATCGGTGCTGTGAAGGATCCATGTCCAGACAGGTTCTGACGCACATGAGCTTAGAGGCCGGGAGCAGTATAGCCTAACATGGCTACTGTGGCATAAAACCCACAACAAACAAACAAGCACATAAAAGAACATTTGGTGATTTGGTACGCGCCTTGCTGGTAATCTTTCCCGATACTATCATACAGAAGCGAGAATTTCCGTTAGCTAAACCATGCACGAAGTCCATATTGACCAACTCGGCGTTCGTGAAATGAATCATGCTGACCGCACTCGATAGATGTCTACAATGAGGAACCTGAACATACTGAATTTAGAGGTCGCCTGTCTACTTCCAACCATGTTTCCCTACGTGATTATGATTCCTATCGATGTTCTCTACCTCCCTTACAAGTTTGTACGTGGAGTTCCAGCGCGCGCGCACACGCAAACACACACACACGCGCGCGCGCAAGCAGCTCCTGTTTAAATGCAGTAATTAAAACAATGAAAAGTATTGTTATGAAATATGCTTAATATATTTTAAAAAATGTTCTGACATTAGACAAAAAAATTTGTGCGTTTACATCACTGGAAAGCTATTTTTTTTTTTTTGTATTTTAAATTGGTGAAAAAATGGTTTTTATGCAATAACATGCTCCGAGGTCTTTGAAGGAGAACATTAAAATTTCGGTCAATTTAATTAAAAATCTAATTAAAATTTTGATAAACCATTTCTTAGTGAGCACCTACTACCTCATTTGGTAGCTCTAGCTCGAAAGGTTTGCCCTGCAGCGCGTTTTGAACGAATTTTGCATCAAGTATATCGTAGAACACATACTGAATAATTGATCAACAAGTGTATTTAAGTACAGTCGGACCTCTATTTAACGAAGTCGCTAAATCCCGAAAAAAAGTTCGTTATATGGAAAATTCGTTAAATAGAGATTCACCTTTTAAAATACTTTAAACTACACAAAACAGATTTTAAATTCATAAACACTAAATATTATTATTAAAACAGTAATTAATCACACTTTTATTTTGTAAATTAATATCTATTTGTTTCATATATTTTACCCATCAAAAAGAAATCTGCAAGGAAAACCAGAATAAAACAAAACATTGTCCGGGAATACACAGTATTTTCAATTTAAAAAATTATTTTATATTAAAATTAATGAATTTTAATGACATTATCGCATTTATTTCCACAAGTAATTTTAAGCATACATTACCACATGCGTCCTTAAATTTAATTACTGATAAAGTTCGAGGACACGGGACAACTCCATTGAGGGTGAAAGGGGGATATTGAAAGTTTTTCTAGTGAAGTGAACAGTGAGGGGGGGGGGGGTAAAGGGTGCACCTCCTGGATGAAATGAAAAGAATGACTGCGATTTTACTGCTCTCGATGAATTAGGAGACTGATAAACCCAGTTCAAGGTCATTGATCACCACAAAATGTGTTAAAAGAAAGAATAAGTTTGAAATGTTCAGAAATATTTTGAGAAATAGGGAGAAAAAAACATATTCGATCACAAGAAAAAGTTCGTTAAATAGAGAATGCACTTCGCTATTTGGAGGTTATTTTAAGAAGAAATTCGCAAAATGTTCTTGGTTCCAAGGAAAAGTTCGCAAAATAGAGAAATTCGTAAAATAGAGGTTCGTTAAATAGAGGTCCGACTACTACATTTTTGTCTTGGTGAATAAAAAATTTAAACAAGGAAACTTTATTTTAAAAAATAATATTTTTTATATTAGTTAACTTTAATAAAAAATGAATTAAAAATTTATTTTTCAATTATTATTACTGCATTCCTTACACTCGTTCAGTGTAGGGGTAAACTGAATCTTAAAAAACTTAATTAATTGCATCGAGTTTTTTAACTGCAACGGTGACATTAAAATTTGTTTTCTTCTCCTTGTATTATTGTCTGTCAAGCTTGTTATAAAAGTATTCAGACTCTAGATGTATTGACATTTATTTCAGAAACATTGAGAATTATTTCGCTTTCTCATTCAGTTGAATAAAACTATTTAAAAAGCCTTGACTAGTTTCTTTTTTTTATGGTCACTAATAAACACTTTCGTTATTAAAAATTATAAACAATAGCTAGACTGCCGTTCACCGATAATTATGTTTCTTCTGGTTTCAATGACATGTCAGTTATAAAATCATTGCCACCTTTAGTTCAAGGAATAAAATGATATGACACAAACTGTGGACAATTTATTTTTGAAAGCCTTAACATTTTTTCATATCTAAAAATACACATTATCAAGTTAATAACTCATATAATTGTTTATTTAGAATTTACGCAACATCGACCAGTCAAAAGCCATCACATTTTTTTTTATTACTATTGTTTAAAATTCTTTTAAATGTAGTAGGATGTGCGTAGCTGCCTTCTGAATTTACGTTATTTTGCGGAATTAATATTCATAAAAATTAAACAAAATTATCTTTGTTTATTTTCAGAAATTCAAAATATTCATTTCACGCATTTATTATTAATATTATTATTTTCCTTTATTTATTTTCGCAGAAGGTCCACGACGGTTATTTAGTTGATCTGTTATATTTCAATCACTTTCTTCTAATTTAAAAAGATAAATCCATATCAACCAGTTCATGTTTCCTTATTTGTCATTTTTTGTTGATTAAAATATTCGAGGATAAGCTCCAATTTGCGGTAAATTTCATTTTTTAACCCATTTAATATATATTCACTTACATTGAGAAATGACGAGCTAATCATAAACCATGTTCATATCTTTCAATAAAAAATCGCAGCTCAAATTTTAAATCAAAACTGCAATGGCAGATCCAAAATGCTTTTCACCAAACGATTTTGAAATATTTCTATGTCTTTCAACTGAGATTAACCCATAAATCTTTATTTATTTCTCTGCTGCAGGCATTCGAATTTATACATTTTGGTTTGGAATTTAAATTGTGACATAACCGCATGTTCGGATAAAGAAAAAACAAAATAACTAGTTTCGAATGATCTGTTGTGAATCGTTTCTTCCTTTGAGCTATTTTAACTGCGACCACACCTTCTTCATTTCGTCTCTTTTTTTTTATGTAACCCATTTTTGAAGATGATGCATTGGTCGATCGTGCTACATTTTGTTCCACGTTTCTTTTAATTAAAAAAATTTTTTGAAACACTGGATAAATTTCCTTGAACAACAGATCTTTTTGACGTAGTTCACAATGCATACTGTATTTTCAAAAGGAAGGCTTTACTGATGAGGGCTTTTGTTTGATGAATTAGTGAATAGAACTTCATCAAGTAACAGTAACTCGTAGCACAATTCCGTAATTATTTTGATTTTTAAAAGAGTAATTTCTAACTACGGATACAGGTGTTCATTTATAAAAGATCATCAGGTGTTCTAAATATATGGTTGCTAATTCCTGTATTATAATAAACAAACTGATCACTCTTAATCCATATTGTAATTTAATTTTGCCGAGCGGTTCAACCTACTTTTAATGTAAATTTCTAAAGAAATTTTCCATCACGTATTTTAATAATAAAGGGGGAAAATTACAAAGTAGAGCACTGTATAATGAAGAGAATATCAAAGTGTGTTTTGCGTATTTTTCATACTTTTCAATTGAAAGATTCTTAAACATCAGACATTCTGAGAATGGTTGAAGAATAAAGCAATCGACTAATTTCATCCCATCTTGTAGATTTGATAAACTTAAACCGTGTTTTTAAATAACAAAGAAGTAATTATGATTTTGGCCTGGGTGCACGTGTATTGTAAATTTTGGACGATAATTAAAAGTAAGTAAAATTCTTCAGTTCGTCGCTCTTTATCTGTTTCTTGATTTTCTTATTTATAACGATAAATAACTCAATACAAAATAATAAGTCTGCATGAAGTTATCAACTTATAAAAATCAGGATAAATAAAATTGATGAAAACCCAATTTTCTAATAACTGTCTGGAAATGAGGCATTTGAAAAGAATGAAACATATAATGCGATCTTAAATAATACAATTATATAATACATACCTATTATAGCATAGAATCTATTCCGATATGGTAATTTTTTCTGTATTTCGTTCAATCCTTACTGACCAAGCCCGTGAGAGACGAAATATTTTTCAATTTCCGGTGGAATAAATGAGTACACATATTCTCTGCGAATGACAGTAATAAGTTATCCTACGAAAAGAGAAAATTTTAAGAATTTAATGCGATATTTGGATTTGCTTTTTGCTGTATATTACTCTAAAACAGAGGTTTCCAACTTGTGTTACGCGTACCCCCAGGGGTACGCGTAACAAGCGATGGACCATTTAGGGGTACGCGAAGTCGGTAATGGCGGACACAAGAAAACAAAGGATTAAAAACATTACAGAATTTTGTTTCCCCAAGTTCGTGTAAAAAGTGAAAGTTGCGCAAGTCCTAAGCCTACCCTCAAAATACGAAGGGAAAAAAAGCAAAAGGAAGTGTAATTTTTAGCTATCCTTATAAGTTAATGCAAAATTATTATAATACTGATTTCATCTGTTTTGACGTTGAACTAATACTATTGTAAAAATGGAATAAAACTTTAAATCAAAAATAAGTCTAACGAATGTTATAAATTCCAGGCATTTGACTCTTAAGCTCACCTAGGCCCTTAAAATTATTGATAAAAACTTCTTTGTATAGGAGGGTGGTTGGAGGGGGTGATGTGGTAGCAAGGGGTATGTGACAATAGAAAGACTAATTAAGGGGTACGCGGAGGAAGAAAGTTTGGGAACCCCCGCTCTAAAATGATGCTTTTTAGAAAGACGAATCCATCTTTCAAGAAAAGTAGTTAGAACATAAATAAAACATCAAATTATTATTCTTAAAACATACACATAACAACATGGCAGTGAATATTATATTCCAAATACACTTTTTTTGTCGAATCATACTTTCATAGCATTCTAGAGATGCGCGTGAAAGAAAATTTCCGAAATCGCGTAACATTTCCTATCATTCTACATACTTTACAATACTTTTTCTTTGTATACTTCGCATACAAGAGAGTAAAAAAAAGACTTGAAAATTAAACAGATATCACTGGAACGCTATATTGTATAATTTCAAGAATAGCATAAAAATTATTTTCCTCAGCTATGATCAGAAGTAAACCCGAAAAGTATAGAATTCCGACATCAAAAAACAACAGTGCCAAACAAGTCAGCGTAAAAGGTTATTTTGGGTGCGTTTTTGAGAGTTTATTGTCGTCAACGTTTGGTTACATAACAGACAAGGAAAAAGAGAATTTTGACTACACGGATAGAGACATCAATTTATGAGAGGTTACGAAAAAGTTAAAAAAGAACATTCCCGAATTCAGCTAAACTACTTATATGATTTATTAGTATTTCTTGCCCAATTCTGAATTTACGCCGAATGCATCTATTTTTGAGTATTTCTGGCAGGATACATATACTGTTGCGAGATTCAAAACTAATAATTATAATTTATTTCAGTGTGTGGTAGAGCGATACTATAAATATTACAAAAAAGATACATTTCGATTGATTTTTTAGCATTTAATTGGTACATAGATATCGTAGTTTTTAATTAGAAAAATATTTCCTTTTGTTTATGAAAGAGCTTTCAACAGACATTTTGAATTAGATCCCTCTCAATAAAAAAGATTTCGTTCTAAAAATCATGTCTAAACTTAATCAAACAAATCATCCAACAAATTTCCATTTTAAATTATCAAAGCCTAAACATATGAAGAAAATACATCAGTAATGCAGATTGGAATAAAAAAATTAATACGGATTGTTTTAATGTAATCTCTAACTACAGAATACTCAGATTAAATTGCTCATTTAAAGAAAAATCTAGAGAATAAATATGGAGTCACGACTTTTGCACGTGCATTTTACTTACTTTCGCGCGTTTCTTTTTAACCAAACTTTATTTAGCTGAATTCTATATTAATTATCACTTTTGAATGAATCAGATAAGAACTCCAGGGAATAAAAATCCAAGGACAATTAAAGTTAGAGTCACCCATGCCTTATCGAGATTCGATCACAGTTTCAGTTAACAAAAGAAGCTCACTGTTTAGTTTATTCGATCACCAAGGCTGCCAGATACTACAAGATGAAAATTAGAGTAGTATTCCAAACCTATTCAAACATCAGAGAAAGAATTCGAATAAATCATGATACAATTTTTTACTATTTATATGATTTCTGAGAATTGCTGCATGCAATTATCCGAAAAGACTTCGAATCTGCGTCATTTTTCATTCGAATCTTATAGCCATTTTCTTTCAATCGCAGGATTGTCCCATTAGATAACTTTAATGACTTATTTAATAACTCAATGTTTTTTATTAATTTTTTGTCCGTCCTTAGTGAATGATTCAATAACTAATAAGAAACAAATTCAGCTCTTGAATGAGAGCAGAGTAATTTTGTGAAAATCAACTGGATATCGTTTGCAATTAGTCGCTATCTTATTAAATACTTGAGGATAACACAGGCAGCAACCCAGCACCTTCAACTTTTTCTCCCAAATATCATTTCATCTAGGAAACACCAAAGACCATTAATTACCCTGAAGAGTAATGATAGCTTGAAGGGAAGGTATTTTGCAAAACAAAGTTAAATGCATTCTGTTATCAGCACGAGGTAGTCACAGCGAGGTCGAACGAGACAGAGAAATTTTTGTGTAAATTAACCTACTTGGCACAACCAACTGCGCAGAGATGACAAAATTTCCTTGACCGCTTCTTCTCTTACGCCAGAGGCTCTTCGAATAAAAATGATTTTAACCAAACGATTTTTGCTCAGTTTTTCTCCTTTTGACGCAAACGATTCCATTTATCTTTTAGAGAGAAATGTAAAGTAAATTGGATATTAAATTGGAAACTTTTTCTTAATCCTAGTTAGTGCAATATCGATGTTTGTGATAAATGTTCATTTGACCTCCTTTGTGCGATCTTTCACAACTAAACGACATCTGTGCCGGTTTCAATTAGTCAAATGCTTTGGAAATAAATGATAACTTTGCCAAAAACTGTTATCTTACCATTTAAGGACAATTATATGAAAAAGAATTTTCCAGTGGTATTTAAAGGTTTAAGAATATTTCCTCCTAAATGTCATAAAGAAGACACTGAAAAAATATTTATACAAAATAAGTAACTTTTTATGTGTTTTTACTTATGGTTCGGTTTGATTTTTAGGGAAACAAACCGTTCATTGAAAATTATTAAAAGCCCGAAAGAAAAACGGTACAAATTAAGAGAGCATCAACAGACCTGAGCCTGCTCTTTTCTTTGTCTTATTATTTTATTCCATTATTTATTCCGTTTCGTCATTATATTCTTCGAATAATTTAAATTTTTTCTGATTGAAAGAACATAAGTGGCAGAAAAACTTCGATTTTCAGTTTATTCTGGAAGTGGAAAATCTTTAAACTTAAGATGATTTCTAACTAATTAAAACAGCTAACATTAATTAGCTAAGAAAATCGAATAATTTCTTTTAAGGCTGTTTTTTTCATCCGAAATAAAAAGTACTAAAATTAGGTGATATTTACAACCAGCCAAAGGGTGTTAACTGTCTGGTAAAGAATTATAATTCCTTTTGTAACAGAAAACGGCAAACAACTATTTTTAAACTTTTTTTAGGGAAAAATCAGTTAACTCGTTTTATGTGAGAAACGGTTATTTTTGGAAGTTGAACATTTTTTAATCTACTTTTAATTTTTTATGCTTCTAAACTATTATAAAATTTATCTATTAACACTATCTTTTTTAAGTCGTAAGGATTCATAATTTGGCATATCTGTCACCGTATGGAGTATCTATTAGGGATAAGAAAAAAATACCGGTTTTAACCGAAAACCGTTTTTTTTGTTTCGGTTAACCAGTTTATTGGATATTTTTTTTTGTTCCGGTTATAATCGGTTATTTTTTTAAAATTCAATAACCGAGTGAAAAACCGGATCAGAAGACAGGCTCGATTTTAGGTTTGATTAGGTTAAAATTTACCTATTTTTGAAGTTCTGAATTTCGTCATGTAAGACCAATGAACGACAACCTTTTCCTTGAGGCTTCTGTTCGTTGGTGAATTACTGAAAGAGTCTTTATGAACGGATAAATGGATTGATTGCCAATGGATTGATTTCCTGTAAAAATAATGTTAATAAAAAATTTTATCTACAAATGGAGTTTGTTTTTTTATTAAGAAAAAACCGAAAATCGGTTACTTTGAACGGTTATAACAGCCAGGTTAAACCGAAAGTGAAAATAACCTGAATAACCGAAAACCGGTTATCTTCGCAATAACCGCCATCCATAGTATCTATATACTGTAATGCTCAATAGTTTTATCGTTTAACATGAAAATATTATAATAACTAAACACGCATACGCACATTTCACACTTTCTCTCATATTCCGAAGCCAAATTTCTCTTAAGAATTGTTAAATTGGCAGAAGTGTTATCCCCCTGGACTTTCTCCAATATTTTCACGATGTAACAAGTTTTGTGTTGCTTACTTCGTAAAATGAAGAGAATTCTGTATGCATTTTGAAAAAAGTAA
>BGPR01008964.1:19923-41258 GCA_013235015.1 Araneus ventricosus | reverse complement strand
AAAAAGTAACTCCTACCTTTGACATATTTGGTCCAAAATTTGACATTCATCTACAATTTTGGTGTCAAAATCCTATACTGAAATTCAAGCAGTTTCTTACGTTTTTAAGTTATTGGGTTTGCATAAACATGGATTGACATACCGACAGACAACGAGGCGATTGTGAATTTGATCCACAAAATGTATACTCATCTACAATTCTGGTGATATTTGGCAACTGTAGCTTTATTTCCTTATCGTATTTTTTTCAGCGTAAATGCTTTTAAAGTTTTTTTACTTATTTTTAATGCGCGAATAAAAGTAGGTTCCTAATTTCTTTTCCTTATTTTTTATACAATATCTATACAATGAAAATTATTTAACACGAAACTGAGGGGAGTGTTTAGAAGAATTTCGAGTTAAACAATGCGTTCGAAAGAAACCTCACCAATATTTTCCATGTCGACAGTTTTTATTAATTCGGCTTTCTGCTAAAATTTACACTTGTAGGTACATAAATTTAAAGTCTTTACATATATATTGCCCAACACATCATATTAGATACGTTACTTACACTTCAAATAATTATACACGTTTATTAAAAACATATAAAAATTATTGCTTTATTGGAAAAAAAAGTCTGATATTTTTTCCGGCAGTTTTCGACTTCCGTTTTTCACCAACTGCTTTAAGTAGCTGCATCTTCATTTTAAACCAAAAATGGGTTGTTTTCGTCCAGATTTCGTAACACACGTGCTATTATACACGTAAAAAATTAATTTAGTTAAGATGCAAAAAATATACGAAATTCACTGTTTTCAACTCAAAATTCACAGATTTCAACACGCAATTCACCGACTTCGATACACCCATCAACGAATGCGATAAAGAACACTAACGAAAAATAAAATAAACCAAAAAAATCTTGGTAACGATTCGACTGAAGAAAGCAGACATGTTTTGTTCGTCCGAGAAACGAAATCTTTTCGTGTTTAAAAAAACTGTTTGAAATTACCTAGAATTTTGACGGAATCGTAATATTATTTCGTGGTAACCGATTTTTCATGTTAAGCGTTTTCGTGTTAAACGTGTTTCACTGTATTTTCAGTCTTTAATATATTTAATAATTTACTATTTTAAATATTATGGAATAACTTTATTACTATTTTAAATATTATGGAATAAATTTATTATTATTTTCAATATTAAACCCTATTATTTCGATGTGCCTTTTCTGAAAATCTGTTATAGATTCATGTTTGAAATATTTTATACGAGTAAAGTACACCTTTCTCATTATATTGAAATGATTTCTTTAAAAAAATTCAAATTTTTGTGTCAAAACAAAAAATGTTAAATTGGTCACTTAGATGTACTTTTTCTCAAAATCTGTTATAGAAACATGTTTGAAATTTTTTATAGAAGTTAAGTACCCTTTCTCATTATACTGAAATGCGGTTTTGGTTATTTATTATTTTTTTTATAAATTTACAAAATATTTAATTAGTCATAGTGAAATTTTATCCTATTTTGACACAAAAAAATTGTAAAAAATAAATTTTTGAGGTTATTTTTTTGAAAAAAGCTCATTTCAGTATAATGAGAAAGGTCTACTTTACTTGTTTAAAAAATTTCAAACATAAATCTAGAACAGTTTTTGAGAAAAGGTACATCGAAGTAACAGGGTTAGTGTTAACGGACTTAAAGTTCCAGCTTCCCTTAAAATACTGTATTACCTTGGGGTACACGTATTGTGTATTTAATTGCATAAGTGTTGTACGCTGACCGATTCCAATTTTCTGCATAACCGACTTTGTATCATGAAAGAATTTATTCCGGAGAAATGAAGCGGTCGAACTTTCCTGCAATATTTTGCGAAAAGCACTCCCATAAAATGTATTTGCAATTGATTCTTATCCATAACTACGACCAAGTAAGTGACAGCCCATTCCGTAATATTATTTTTTCGGAAATCGTAATCTCCTTACGTTTTATGATATTTTATGATTCACTTTATTAGTATATCATTCCAGAAATATATCTATCACATGGCTTTCTAGTGTTAGCATAATTTCGTGAAACTGATTCACGAAATCGTCAGACGATTCAATTCGTGTGACGTCACAAAATACACGACAAACTTAACTACACATTATTGAACACCTAATCGCACATTGTCTTACATGATGATATGTCCACTGGAGGCTCGTCAGCTCAGAAACAAGCAGTGCTGCAAAAATTGCATAGACCTAAGTTGTAGTTAATTCTGTGCTGATTATTTTGGTACATAATGATGATATGCTAAAAACTGATAGTTTTTGAGTTATAAGCAAAAAACTTGGGAAAAAAATTTCCATGTTTTCGGCTATAACTGAAATTCCAACAAAAATTATTGGTGTCAAACCTCAGATTCGTAATCAGCACCCGAAAAAACACAAAGAAGCAAAAAATTACAATTCCACCAGAATTGGATTTTAAAAAACTACTTAACGACTAAACTACTGAGAAAAAGCGAAAAAAAGCCAAATGAGGAAGTCGCGCCAAACGAGAGCTGGGAAAAATGCAGCTCAAATTAATGCAATTTCAAGCGGAGAAAGGGTTGCTTTTCTCCCGCTTCGCGTTGCTCATTGCGTTAATTTCGGATCCGTAGGAGGGGTAAAACTCTCTGCAGCTGTGGTCTGTCTCTCTCTTAATTCTTGATCGATTTTCCGTCTTCCTTTTACATTTTTTATTACTTTTTTGCCATTTTCGTTGATCACTGAATTCTCAAAGTGAAAAAGTAAACCAATTGGAATAAAAACGAAAAAAAAAAATCATATTTTAAAATAATTTGAGGGGGGACGGCAACTCTTATGGACGAGCCGCCACTGAATATGTCTTAACTCCTGCCAGATGTGCAATGGGCTTTAATTAAATTAGCTTGGTGTATTTGACATGTATCATGCGGCTATGAATTGTCTTCGTTAAAAACATGATTATCGCAGTAAGAAAGAAAGCGCTAAAATCAATTAAATCATAAGTTTAAGGAAGGGGACGAATTCAAAGATTATGTTTTGGCCGAAATAAATAAATAAATAACTTCCAACTTTTCTTATTTGTTATTTTTTCTTAACCACACTTTTATATTAGAATGTTAACAAAAGTGGTTTACATAGTGGTTTTCGTTCCTTTTTTACATCTTCCTATCAACATCGTTTGGTGAAAGAAAACGAATATCGATTTATTTTTGTTTCTTGTTCCCTTCTTCAAACTGCTGATTCAATTGTGTAAAAGCCACAAAATGGGTGGAGCCCATTTCTTTCATCTTTTTATTCTATAAAAACCTTAAAATGGTTTCTTTTCAAAACCTTCATTAAATTTATAAAAATTCTGACATTTTTATCTTTTATAAATTCAATTTATCTCCTGTTACCTCTAATCGTTCCAATTTCTTGTCTATAAAACACGCTTATATTGGCGAGAAACTGTAGTCATCGACATTTCAAGTTGTCAGTTAGCAGAAAGATATGAGTGGTTGGGTTGCCATAAATTCAATTCATCTCCTGTTACCTCTAATCATTTCAATTTCTTGCCTATAAAACACGTTTATATTGTCGAGAAACTGTAGTCATCTGCATTTCAAGTTGTCAGTTAGTAGAAAGATATGAGTGGTCGTATCACTAGAATTGTCATGCGTCCCTTATATACGGGACTGTCACTGTATTTCACTAATTACAATCCCGTATTTCTATTTGTCCCGTACTGACACTACTGAGACTCTATTCAATCAGTTCGTTTATCCAAAAGATTATTTAGAGACAAATAATACCAACCAAAACTGCAAAGCAACTATGAAATTTAGTATGGAACAGAAATGGCTGATTTTTCCTGCAGATACAAAGGCTATTGATCAGAATTCCTGTCTAATAATCCTGTCTATACGAATACATATTTGCCACAGTGCCAATGCGGAGAGAATATTTTCCCAGTTGTCTACTCAATGGTTAGACGGAAAAAACAGTTCTCAGTGAAGACAATTGAAGTAATTTTTATCTGTCATTGTAATTTTAGAATGACTTGCACCCACTTTTATAATTATATGAAAGAAGAAAGTGATATAAATAAGAAAGTAAAATCAATTGTAAAATATGTCTGGGTCTAAAAGGATTAGCGTCTAGCATCGCTAGTCAGTAGTCTAGTCACGTAGAATAATAAAAAAAGATTAGCATCGTTTTTATTATTCTACGTGTTCATTGATTGCTTAAATTTTATAAATATTTTTTATCGGATCAAAATAAGCCATTACCAATCCACTTTTTTCATGCTTTATTTATTTAGCACTTGAACGTCCCATATCAATGCTTGGCAATTATGGCAACCTTACGTATCACCGATGGATGGCGTCATACGTGTTTCTACGTCTTTGGATGATAGAATACTGAATTAAACTATTTTGACTTCATAGTTATATTACACTGAATGTAAGTTATTAGTTTTGAAAATTAAATTCTGTTTAAATATGTTAATTGCTTTTAAATATATTTAGAATGATTTGTAGAGCTTTTTGACAGAGTGTAATGATACATTGCGTAGCTTTTCTCATACATTCAACTTGAACTAGTGTTCCTTAAACATCGAAAGTATCGATACTATCAACGCCAAGTCGACAGTATCGGGTTTTCGGAACTGTCGACTGAAACAATCGACAGTTTCGATTTTCTCAAAACTATCGATAGTATCGATAGTTTTCTCCCGAGCAATACTTTTGATAGGAGCATTTTCAGTCGTTAGTTTTAAAACTATTGACTGGAACTATCGATAGTTTCAAAACTTTCGACTGAAATAATCGACTGGAACTATCGATAGTTTCTAAACTATCGACTGAAATAATCGATAGTTTCTAAACTATCGAATGAAAATGCGTCTATCGATAGAATTGCCCGGGAGAAAACGATCGGTACTATCGATTGTTTTGAAACTATCGATAGTTGAACTATCGATGTTTAAGGGACAGTGACTTGAACTGTTCTTGACTATAAATGCCGCTTTATTAATATTTCAAACAACACTATTGTTGCCAGATATTATCCAAATTATTTTAACTTACTTCCAAGATTTAAATTACACCGCATTACAATATCGAACAATTATTATTTTTTTTTTTGGAAAACTTATATTAAAAAAATCATCTTACCAATATTGATGAATTTATCAAAAACGATTTTTTTCTTTAGTTAAACACTTCTGCCTTCTAAATCAAAACACTCCATTGAAATGATTGACACGTTCTCATGAATCAATCGAACGATTTCGAATGCAAATAAATTCATTTCATTCTTGCATGATTAAGCAAGCGAAGGTTTCACATGATGTCAAAAGGTTGTCCAACAGCATGTCGTATCACAAATCAAACAAATTCTTCTGAATAAATCATGAAAAAAAACTGTGACAGAGATGGACAGTGTCAGAACCTCCGCTTGAAGGTGAGTACAGAGGCGACATGCCAAAATGGCGGCAGCTGCTGTGTTTACACTGAACATCAGAAGTTTATGAATGATTCAAACATACGGCCAAGGTGAGATAGTGATGTCATGCTGCGGCAACTGATTCACTTTTGGGTTTTTGTTTGAAAAGAGGTAAAAACTTTTGTAGCTTTAACCTTATTCTTGAAAGAAAAAGTTCGTGTTTTCTTAGACGATACGCAAGGTGACGCAAACGAATTCCAGCCTATTAGCTGTGTTATCATACTTCTAAAAGTGAAAATTACTCAAAACGTATGCAATTCGAACAATCATTAATCATTCAAAAGTGAATATCAGACATTCTTATTGTGTTATAATGATGGATGGCTTTGGCGTGAATGTCTTAAATAGATTTGATTAAGCTATGCAACGTGTACGAAACAAAATACAGTCGGACCTCTATTTAACGAAGTCGCTAAATCCCGAAAAAAAGTTCGTTATATGGAAAATTCGTTAAATAGAGATTCACCTTTTAAAATACTTTAAGCTACACAAAATATATTTTAAATTCATAAACACTAAGTAGTATTAAAAAAGTAATTAATCACACCTTTTTTTGTAAATTAATATCTGTTTTATATATTTTACCCATCAAAAGGAAATCTGCAAGGAGAACAAGAATAAAACAAAACATTGTCCGGGAATACATTGTATTTTCAATTAAAAAATAATTTTATATTAAAAGTAATGAATTTTAGCATTTTATCATACGAAGGCTTGTTGATTTCTGCATCATGATCTTTTCCATCTTCGTCTTCATCGCAATTCATTGCTGTATTTTTTTTATTTTTCACACTGTCCACTTCAAAACTGCCTCATCCACATCTTCATAGACACATGCTTTTAAACGTTTTGAACAAGAATTCGATTAATTATAATTTTGTATCATATCACGATTTTTTTATTATGGTTGATAAGCTGTTTGGAGGAATACCAAATTTTAAAGCAATATCCTTTTTTTACACGTCTTTTTCCACCTCATGAAGAATTAAATTTTTTTCTTTGATGCTCAAGCACTTTCGCTTTGACATTTTCCAGCTTCAAGGTCATTGATCACCATAAAATGTGTTAAAAGAAAGAATAAGTTTGAAATGTTTAGAAATATTTTGAGAAAAAGGGAGAAAAAAATATTGGATCACAAGAAAAAGTTCGTTAAATAGAGAATGCACTTCGCTATTTGGAGGTTATTTTACGAAGAAATTCGCAATATGTTCTTGGTTCCAAGAAAAAGTTCGCAAAATAGAGAAATTTGCAAAATAGAGGTTCGTTAAAAGGAGGTCCGACTGTACATACATCTAATGGGGGTGCGTGGGTTTTTCGAAAATTCTACATTCTCTAAAAAAAAATCTCAATTTTCCTTTACGGTTACAAAATGAAAGAAAAATAATACGTCTAAATTTATTCCACTAACAGTCTGATACATTAGTAATAGCTAGGCTTGCCAGATTTCTGAAATGTTGAATACCCGCGAATAACCGCGAAAAACCCTTGGCGGGTTTTTAGAGTGTTTTAGAGGGTAGTCTATTCTCAATGCTATGAATAAATGGTTACTGATTAGGAACCTAAACCAAGGGTAATAATAAATGACATAAACATATAAATTTAAGCATTTTATTTCTTACACGTTAATATTAATAAATTACTCAGGTAAGAAGAAACACTTTGAATGAGGTGCCCAATATTGGACTCTCCCGGAGAGCCTCTCGCATCGCGCGTGGTCACGATTGGCGAAACAAGACGATACGATGACAATATTATTTATTAGCAGACCATCACTCTTCTACAGTTTTCACTTTTCATACAGTACAGTGAAATAAATGACAAAGTAATTATCCTAAATAATCCTTCACAGTTCATTATTTTTAGACTTTTTTGGTCATCTATAATCAAATTTAATTTTTACCGGGACGTGGAGTAAACCGGCCGGGACACCGGGATTTTGTCTGAAAACCGGGACGTCTGGCAAGCCTAGTAATAGCCAACCCTGCTGGGAGAGACAATTTGATAACACGGTTTCAATATAGCATAATGCAAAAATTGAGATAACTCTCCGAAAACACAGCCTTCTGACCACTCAGGCTTCATAATAGAGGATTTAATAAACTGGGATTTAACAGTTTGAAATTATTATTTGATGGCGCAGCCGCAGATTAAAAAGTTTCGGAGTTTAGTTATATTAACTTCCCGTTTTGAAGCAACACGAGGGCTATTTTGGGACTGTCCTCGTGATTTTGAACCGCCGTCATATGACGAGGGCGTCACTGAGCTGGCACCCCTCTCTCCAAACTTCCCCACCGCACCAGTGGGAGGACGTTTGACTCCCTATGTACGATTTAGCGTCCAACAGGCCCAATACACGACGTCTGTGGAATAAAGTTTCGAATCTGGACACCTTACCACAAGGCCACAGCGGCCTGATCATTTTTTTAACTCTTTATACTTACTTTTACACATTAATTAAATTGACATGTGTGTGTTTATGAAAACTGCTGGTATATATATACTGCACTCCTATTTAGCAATAAATGGAACTCTTTTCATTTACGAACCTCAACGCAAATATATAAGAAGATGTTAATAATTAAAAAGATAAAGCATAAGAAAAAAATCTAAGGAGAATATCAGAAGAGTACAATGTCTATAGCGGCGTCAGTGACTGACGTATTATCCAAAGTAAACGTATTTACTCTTTATGGGTAGAAATGGAAAGAAACCATCGCTGACGTTAAATATTAACTTTCTACTGTTCAGCAATGGATTCCGAGACCAGGGTTGCCATATCAAAATAAGGCCAAACCTTCTTAAAAATAAAGCTTGACAAATTGATTGAAAACATCATTTGCTCTCAGAAAAAAGGATATCCTTCATGTAAACGAATCCCACTTGATAAGCACATGCTCAATGCTCTTTTATTAAACTAAAAGTTAAATGAAAGAAATTTAAAACGTCATTGTTCTATTCAGGAGCTATTTCGTTTGACAGCTCATTATGTATCATTTGAAATGTGCAATATCTAAAATTTATTAAAAAACAATAGAATAAGTAATTAAAAATTGTTCATTCAACAAGTCATTAACGAAAATAAAGCAAATAAAAGGCCACAAATGAAATTAAGGCCAAATAAAAATTCCTAAGGCCAAGGGCCTTTGAAAAAGGCCAAATTTTCATAATTTGGCCTTAAAAATGCCAATATGACAACCCTGTCCGAGACTACCAATTTGGACGATTTTACACCGGAAAGGGGAGTCAGGCAATGAGTCATATGAGCGCATTTCCGGGTAAACATGACCCTTCCATTCTTCACTTTCCCCCTATTTTGATGAAAATAACTCCGCCCGGCGCATGCGCAAAAGCTCGGAGGGTTTCTGAATCCGTTGCTATACAATACAGGAGTTTAAAATAAAAATAACTACTATCAAGTTACGAACTTAAACCAAAATAGATGACACCAGCCGTTACAACTCCACCAGAGAAAATAACTCTTAAATGTCACCTCTCGGGCGTTCTACTTATAGAGTTCTAATAGTTTTATTGCTCTTCTTCCTTCTTGTTTTTGCCTCTCAGTAACATCTGAATTGGCTCTGAATTATGCATAATCGTGGCGGATGGTACTTGCTGTCGTAGAGAAAACTCTACAAATTGCTCGCGGGTCTCATAATTTTCATCTGCAAAACTTTAAATAGGACAGGAGAGCGGTATTTATTTCTCAACCACAAAAAATACGGTTTAAAGCATAATAACCACACTATATTTTAACGAGGTTGATATGTCGATGGTTGATACACGAATTTCTTTATGGTTCTTCTTGCGGTATGACTGACAAAGTTGGAGGAAATAGAAGCAGTTTAGGTTATTTCGTAATTGCTTCCTTCAGCAATGGAAAGGGTTTTTTTTTCCGTATTTGGATCTTAAGTTGGTTTGTGGAAAGTATTCACGTTCAGGTAGAGATAATCTCTTCGTTCTTTACAGTTCGCGTCTTGGAAGTATAATTTTCTCCCACATGGATATATATGCTTTTGGAAATGAAGACAAATGATTAGGATCTAGAAAGTTCACATTTAAGAAAAACGGTATGGAAAATATGGTTATTTTAGTCTTCTGGAAGGATTCCTATCCGTTTTAGAAGTTCCATATGTCATAATTATGCATAAGATAACGAAGGTATGAGAAGCAAAGGAAGTTCTAAAATTTTAAAATTCGAAAAAATGAATTTTAACATTAGTCTTAGAACGTAATTTAAGAGTTGTAAATGTCAAAGTTGTTCTATAAAGCTTTTAAAACTTTTTTCGTTTCGAGGAATTTCCGGATAATTTTTCGGACATCTGTAATTTAATAAAACATTTTTTTTTATAAAGACAAATGGATTTTGAAATTTGAGTGAATGAATTAAAAAATTATTCTTCGAACACAGACAGCTATTCACATTAAAAAATAGCAAACATATTCTATTAAAGTTCCAAGGAAGATATTTTTTGTTCCAAAGAACTTGAATTTTCACGATTAGCTGCATTAGGTGAAATATTTTCTACATAGTACATATATATTACTTAAAAAGGTAGAATCACAGAAAATGCAGCAAATAATATTCAACAGCAAAAATGTGAAATGTTGATAGCTAAATTTGCTTTATATTTAAAATAAGAATAATGAAATAATCTATGCAATTCTGTCTCTATTGTTTTAATAATAAGAGGCGAAATGTTACAGTTTTTAAAATTGTCTATCAAATACCTCTGTTCTCAAGGAAAGCAAAATTCATTAAAAAGTATCAAAGTCATAACTTTCAAAGATTAATTATTTTCTTAAAGAGGAGGACTTTCAGACAACAAAACAAAGAAACAACAAAAAAACTTCCTCTTCTTGATTTAGTAACGGTGATAATTATTTTTATTTCTAAATAATAGTTTATTTTTTAATTTTACCAAAATAATATGATCACTACGCCAAGTGATGAGCTTCTAGAATATTATTTTAATGAAACTGAGCTGAATAATATTTCAAGATATTCATTTTCAACTACACTTTTATAACGCTCATATTCACACTAGCTGATTATGAACACGAAACAAAAGAAACGTATTCCAGCTCGTTTTAATCTTGCAAAACAAGGCTCCACGCCTTTTTGTGGACGGAACACGTCTAAATTAATGGTTTCTGTTCGACAACACAGTTTGTCTCCCGCTTTCCGAGGCATTACAAGACGGAAACTTTACAACCTGCCATTAACCCCTTACACTCCAAATGTAGTTAAGAGCAAATAGTTAAATACAATGTTACAAGTAGTGAATTAAACTTAATGGTTGTTTCTGCTCAGATTGTAGATGTAAATTGTTCACGCTTGTAACCAGGGTTCCATAGTCATTGAAACGAATTTGATGTGAATGTCATGATATAGCCTTGATAAAAGATAACTAGATATTAGATAAGGTAAACTAGACTGGTATAACTAGATATTATATATATATATAAGGACTTTAAAATATTAAACTACATTAGAAAACGTGATAAACATGATTTATTTCACAGATTAATGCTTTAGATTCGGCAATAGATTTTTTGATCGGGAGCATACGGAAGCAATATTTACGAAGTTGCGCAATAATGACAATTGGTCATAGCTTAGAAAGGATACTCAATTTTTCAAGGTTTAAAATGTGGGATTTCGTGTCTAGCTAGCATAATTACAAAAATAAACAAACAAAAAGATTTCAAAAGCACGCTTTTATTAACGTGCTAAAAAGTAGAATATTTTTTTTTATCAAAAATATGGAGGTCAAAACAAAATCGCAAACACATGATACCCTGATAGAAATACTAAAGTTTGAAACTTTAATCAGATTTATAACATTATTTTAAATTTTAATGAATGTTAGGAATCTTTTTTCTTATGGTTTCCATTGTAATTTAATTTCTTTATCGTATATTAGCTTATATATCCGGTTTTGCTCGGAGTAGAAATATTTTCAAGTCTAAGTGCTTATAACACTTTAAACTTAATTAAACAGTTTTTTACTGTAACGTATTTCGTTGATTTTTTTGCTCTCTCCTGTATGTATGACTTCTCGGTCAGGAGCTAAATCAATCTCTTCTTTTGTCTCCACACTGTGAGTCACTTCACACGGGTCTGGCAGCCCTTGGAATTACATCTTCCCATCCCCATCATTGATACGGAGACAACAGAACTACTTCATATCATGTTTTTTTTATCATACCATTCATTTTATGGTCCCCTATTCTCTTCTTTTTGGTTTTTGTGTGCCTGACCGGAAGCACCATTCCTTCATTTTCGCCCTAGGCTCTCTCCCTTCGGTAGGAACGTGACTCGGTTAACCTTTAATGACTTTACATACTGATAGTGGCGTATCGGGGATAAGAGGCGCTCGGATAATACCATGATTTTTTTCTCCTCCTCCCTTTCATCATAACAGGCTTAACTTAGATAAACGGCGCCCTGGAGATGATGTTTTATTTCCTCATCATAACTTTAACAGTGGTAAAAACACGTGAATAAAGGATCTGATGAAACAATAAATTGGTTTGAATTTGATTTTATAATAATAGAAATCATTGTTACAAATTTGGTTTAAAATGAATCCTGAAATGTTTATTAAAATTGGAGAAAAAATATGGAACAATTAAATTGGTATCATTAAAAAGATAATTGTTTGCTCTTTAAGGTGGTGTAAAAATGTATTTCGTTCGATAAGTATTTCAGAAGTTATTGGCGAAAAATTTCAAAAAATAGCTTAATTTTCGTTATTTAGTTTAATAAATAAAAATCTAATTCGAATTTTAAAATAATTTTTACGACGTTAGCTCTCTCTTCTAATAATCCATCACTGAGGTAAATTTGGTCGCCATAAGTCCAACTGTATGGGCGTGCATAAAGAACCAAAAAACGAATACACATACATACTTTCCTCTTTTATACATATATAGATTTTTCAGTGCCTCACGTTTTTAAGATTTTCTTTTGACTTTCAAAGTTTTGTTAAAAAAATTAATATAAAAATATTTAAAATATATATATAAAAGCATCTTTTAAAAACTTTTATTTTTAATATTTTCTACTTTTATGTTTATGCAATATTTCATAATTCAGTATTATAAATATTATAGAATCCTGTATTAATTTTTTTTTTAAATTTAACACTAGATGGCGTCTTTCGCATGGAATAAAAAATTAATTAAAATTGATCGACTAATCGATAATTACGTTCTGAAAAAATTGAATATTGTATTTTTGTCGAGATCGCATAACTGTGCAAAATTGCAGAACTTTAGTACATCTCTAAGTGAGTAAAAAAATTGATTACAAATTCCATCTTTACAAAATGAAACAATAGTTCAGCCACCGAAGGCCCAAAATGGCGGCGAAAATCATTAAACCATATAGTTTTGAAAATTGGTACACATGTTCGTGAGAGGCTCCTGACGTTCAAACTAAAAGTTCCCGGCATGAAGGGTGCCGCCATCTTGGATTTCATCCCCTTTTTAAATTTTTCTTGAATTTCTCGAAAACTAATTAGTTTTAAAATTACAATTGATTTAACAAATTAAAGAACGTAAAATTTCCTACAAATAAATGCTTTTATTTTTCTTCTAGCTTTAAATGTTTTCGAGATATTCGGTCGAAAATTTTCCTACCATCTTGGATTTCATCGCCATTTTTTAGTCTTTTTTGAATATCTCAAAAACTACTTAATTTTCAATTACATGTAATAAGGGAAAGTGGGGTAAAACCGGATACCTAAGGTTTGAAGGCCTGTTGGAGCTAAACTATTCCACATATAGCTTGTCAAATTTTACTAAAATATTCTTTATTTATCAGAGTTTAATATATCTTTCAGGAAAAGCCATAGTTTTATTAATTTTTTTACTAATGATTTTTTTGTAGAAAAAGTCAAAGTATCAATCCCAGTAGTGGGGTAAAACCGGATAAACATGTTAACTCTATGGGAAATTAGAGAAAACTTTAATTTTCAGCGGAAAAGTAGCATAATTTTTTTTTATTTTATGTTACAATTTAAGAATAAAACGATTTTCTAAGATTTAACAATAGTTATAATAGTCGATAATTTAAGAAAAAAGACGATTTTTTTAAAAAAAATAGCAATAATTACAATAGTTGACAGTTTAAGAATAAAGACAGTTTTTTAAAAGATTTATCAATAGTTACAACAGTTAACAATTTAAGAATAATGACAATCAATTTAAAAATAGTTGCAAAATTCGTAGTGATAAAATCTGTAGGAATGAAATAGGGAACCTAGTATTGTCGCTAGAGCATTGAAACACTGCTGGTTTGGAAATTACAATAGAACTGAATAGTGACAAAATGCAATGTAAGAATCTAACAAATTTTGTATAAAAAAAAGAAAAGAATTGGATTTCTCACTCACTTACAGGTGTACTAGAGTTCTAAAATATTGTATTGGCGTGTTCCCGATGACAATGTAACATCTTACAACTTCAGTTATTCGGTTAATTTTAATTAAATTTTGATTCTATACGAGAGTCATCATCTGATAGTGAATTTGAATAAAATAGATTCAATAACTGGAAATTGAAGATTCCATATTATTTATGATAATAAATTATGAAATGTATTAAGATAAAAAATAATTTTTAATGAAAATCATAGACTTTAAAAGGACCGCGGTGTCCTAGTGGTAAGGTCTCGGGGCTGGAGAGCTCTAGTTTCGAAACCCGATTCCACTGAAGATCCACCGTGTGTGGGGCCTGTTGTACGTTAAATCATACGTAGTGGCCAAACGTCCTCCCGCTGGTGCGGTGCGAAGTTTGGAGAGGGGAGTGCCAGCTCAGGTGTCGTCCTCGTCAGCTGACCGCGGTTCAAAATTACGAGGTCCGTCCCAAAATAGCCCTTTTGTTGTTTCAAAACGGTATGTTAATATAACTAAACTAAACATAGACGTTAAAACAAAAACGTAAGACGCCGAAAACAATACTATAAGGCTACGATTAAGCTGCAATGAATATCATAAAAGGCTTCCTAAACATTAATTAGACGTATAAATATTATAAATGTGGTTAAACTTCGAATTTGCTTTAGAGTATTTCTTTCAGCGTGTCGATTTGACTTGACGTCTATATAGGGTGTATCAGAACTAATCATTCAAATTGTGATGGAGAGGTAGGGAATAGTAAAATATAATTTCTCATGGAAAAGTTTTGTCGTAAACGAGCGCATGACGTTCTAGAAGGCGCTTTTGATACCCCGCGAGGTACGAGACGTACTGTTCGTTTCAAAAACCCGCAAACTGGCACTTTTGGACAATTTTAATATTGAAAGGGGTGGCAGTTTTTTGTTAGAGCTCTTAAGATTAGCCTGTGCAGCAGATCAATAAATGGAAATAAAATATTTCTACATACTGCTAAGTAAAATGTAAACATCTCCCTCTCCATTTTAACTTTCTCGTATACGAAGTATACAAAGAGAAAGTATTGTAATCTTCAAAAAATTCGAACTCGAGATTTTGACGAATCTCCACCTTTTAGACCTCCCTGGGTCCGAAAAACACAATTTTGGAATTATGTCTGTCTGTGAACACGATAACTTGAAAACTATTAGAGCTCCGGAGATGAAATTTGGTATGTTATCTTTCCACATGATTTGTGGGTTTCTACCAGATTTTGGACAAAATTCGTCCACGGGAAGTCAGTCTGTCTGTATGCCCGTGTTAATGTGAACGCGATAACTTACAAACTTAAATAGCTTATGTGGATAAAATTTGGTACACATTTTTATCAAAAGGATTGTAGGTTTGTATCAAATTGTGAACCAAATCCGTCAAAAGGTTGACTGTCTGTCTGTCTGTATAATCGCATACTTTTGAACGCAATAACTTCTTTAAAAAATACTTTGATAAATGAAATTTGATATGTGGACTTCTTAATTTAATGGTAGATTTGTGTCGAATTTTTTTTTGTCAATTGGTTAAGAAAAAGGCGTTCAAATTGCAAATTTCGTTTTCTTTATCTTACACCCAGCCTATTGGTAATCACGCCGGCTTCTAATTCCACTTCCGCGTTGGACGACCTTTGGAAGTCGTGATATTACTTTTTGCTTATCTTTTTCCCCACTGCATCTGGGGGTTTTGTTCGTTTTACTGCCTTTTAGTTTAATTTTTCTCTACATGTGTTACTTGTATACGAAAAAGTTGAGGGGAGATCACTCCCGCTGGTTCACTTCACCCCTGTTTTGGTGAGATAAACTCCGCTTGGCGGATGCGCAAAAACGCGAAGGGTTTCTATATCTGAGAAGTGAGCAACAGCGTTTTGCTGGCAGTGTGTGGACTGGGATCATCAGTGACTGTTTCCTGTAACAGTATTTACTACCACCCCGTTTGAACGGTTCGAAGTACCTCATATTTATTTAGGCAGTGTTACCGAGTTTTCTGAGCGAGGCCCCTGCTGATGTTCGTCAACAAGTGTGCTTTCAGCATGAACGTGCTCCAGCACTCAGATGTTATAGAGGATTGCCTGACTCAATAATGTGGGGTGGGTAAACACCCAGTAGGTAATTATTCTTGGGGTATTTACCCAAGGTCTAGTTATTTTGAGAAAAAATTATGAATGGTGATTTACAATAAAACATATCAAATTCCTGAATTCCTGAAACTTTAATATTTTGCAAAAAGAATTGCGTATGTTCTCAATTTTTACGCGCGCTGAGGCACCACAACTTAATTTAACGTTTTCGAGTAAGAAATCTTACTACAGATATCACGCAAGATTTCGCCATACCTTTCATCTGCAGAATGTCAGAACGAAGTTTCGATTCGGGTTGCGAAGCTCGTGTTTGCGGCTCGCTACAATTTCCTTCGTAGACCGCCAAGGTCAAACGCCGACCATACTAACTTGAGTAAAACAAGTATGCGATTATACAGACCTACAGACAGTCAACCCTTTGGCGGATTTGGCCCAAAATTTTATACGGACCTACATTCATGATGATAAAACTGTGTACCAACTTTTATCCATCTAGCTATTCAAGTTTTTATTTATAGTGTTCGCATGACCGCGGACAGACAGACAGGCACACTTCCCTTAGACGGATTTTGTCCAAAATTTGACAGAAACCTACAAATTATGTGTAAAGATCATATACCAAATGTCATCCCAGTAGATCTAATAGTTTTCGAGTTATCGAGTTCACAGACAGACATAATTCCAGAATTGTGTTTTTCGGACTCAGGGAGGTCTAAAACGTGGAGATTCGTCAAAATCTCGAGTTCGAATTTTTTGACGATTACAATACTTTGTATACTTCGTAATATGGTTCAATGGATTGCGGTAGCAGCGGACCTATATCTTGGCCTCTACGGTCACCGGATTTATTTTCAATCAATTTCTTTATCTGGGGTGCAACGAAAAACATGGTTTAGCAGACTCTTCTTGCTGGTGATATGGATCTTGTAAGACGCATACAATTTGAAGACGGATACGTCCGGGAAATCTCGGTCATTTTCTAGAATGTCCGGCTGTCCATGCAACGACGTTGGCAGGCACATATTGCAGCAAATGGTCGGAATTTTAAGCACTTCTTGTATCACAATACAAGCGAGGCGGTAATAAAAGTTATTATTCTTATTTTTTACTTACCTTGTTCCTTGTTGTCTTGTTCTGTTTTCTTTCCAGCACTTACCGAGCACATCTTGCCCTACTATCTGGCGCTTGCATCCACACTTACCTATGCGAAATCGCGTCTTCTTTTATTATTTCCTGCCCCTCCACCAAATTTGAGCGATCAATTCCGATACACCCTTTATTTTTGATTTAAAAAAATTACCTTCAATTTTTTACTTTCTCGTATGCGAAGTGTACAAAGAGAAAGTATTGTACACAATTTTGGAATTATATCTGTCTGTGTGTATGTCTGTGAACTCGATAATTCAAAAACTATTAAAGCTGCAGGGATGAAATTTGGTATGTGGTGTTTACACATAATTTGTAGGCTTCTATCAAATGTTGGACAAAATATGTCCACGGGAAGTCTGTCTGTCTGTATTTCCGGGTTAATGTGAACGCGATAACTCACAAACTTGAATAGCTAGGTTGATAAAATTTGGTACACATTTTTATCATCAGGAATATAGGTTGTATCAAAGTTTGGACCAAATCCGTCGAAGGGTTGATTGTCTGTCGGTCTGTATAATCGAATATTTTTAATCGCAATGACTTCATAGCAAAATTACTTTGATAAATGAAATTTGTATGTGGTCTTCTTACCTTAATGGTAGATTTGCGTCCAATTTTTGTGTCAATCGGTTAAAAAAAGGCGTTCAAATTGCAAATTCCTTTCGTACACCCAGCCCTATCGGTAATCACGTCGGCTTCTAATTCCAATTCCTCGTTGGACGACCTTCGGAAAACTTTGTAAGATGCTTCGCTTATTTTTTTCTGCATTAGGGGTTCTTGTTCGTCATACTGCCTTTTAGCTTATTTTTTTCTCTACATGTGTTTGGAGTATACGAGAAAGTTTAGGGGAGAAACTCCCACTGGTTTAGTACACGAATAAAAGTATGTGTTTCAAAACTTTTTATTTATTTTTCTACTTTCAATATAATTTACTGTGCATATTTAATTAGATGGATCTTAAGCAATATAAGCTCGAGTTTACCAAATGTAACATCAACAGTTTTCAAAGATAACTTATGAACAGCAAATATTATGTGAAATGAATAATTTTGTGTTCTCTTAGGAAGCAAATCTGAGTAAAGGGAAAACTTTCAACCTGTCAGATGTCATGTTTCTCAACGAAGCGCTGAAAAAATGCAAATTTTGTGCAACCAAAAAAAAAATTGTTCCTTTGCCCTTATATTTTACTTAAACAGGTGTCTCCCACTGTTCACAGCAATCAATTACAAGAAACTTTTATTGGCTCTGATGAAACTTTGACTTCACATCCGTTATGCAAAAGACACATTATTTCAAAAGACGTGCTTTTCGTTTGAATAATTGAAAATAAATTGTTGCTGATAATTCACTCTAAGTTTTTGAATGAAAATAAGCATTACTCAGCACCATTAAGCTTTTTGTAGCAGAAGTTTCATTTAAATCGCTGAGAGTTTTGTTTTGAGGAAGTATTACTTGTTGAAGGAGATTAATAATGTTTTCATGTAGATGAGAGTATGAACCGACATGACAAATTGAAAAAAATTTAATTATTTTGTAAAGTTAATAAATGTATTCTTTTGAAACCATTCAAACGGTGTGCAGAAATTTTACATGCGTATAAGATGATTTTTTTTGGGAAAGAACCGTTTTTCAATTCTAATTGAAACCAATTTTCACAGAAATGAAAAGATTAAATAATGGTGCTTCATATTTAATATGGATTTCTAGATGTTCAGAAAAATATGTTTTTTCTTCTTAAAAAGTCATAAACTTATTTATTAAGGCATGATTGACATTAATTGCATCTTGCAAAATTGAAAACGTTCTATTTTCACAAGAGAAAGAAACACTTTTATTTCCAGGCAGTTCATGGTCTTATTTGTTTTGTATTTACTATAATACTACTTTCAAAAAGTCTTGGAACTTTTTAAATATTTTCCAAATGTAAATGAATGATGCCATTCCCCCCAGAACAAACGAAGAGTATCTAATGACCGACTAGCTAGAACAGGTGCCATCCATTGCAAATAAATGCAGCGCATGCGGGTAGCTCGTGATTACAGGCTTCCAAAACTTCCCATCGCGAGGAAAGCCAATTCGTGGGCGTTCCATCGATTCACTACGAAGCTCCATCTCACAAGCCCCTCTTGGCATCAAATTACCTGTCATAACATCACATTCCGATACTTCCACAACCAGGTTATTTCCCTGATCTCGACCCATGTGACTTTTTCCCCTAATGAAGAATTGGCTTAAGGGCCAACGATTCTCAAGTTCCGAAGAACAGTGTAACAGAAAACGGTGGACAGAATATTGAATATTTCTTAAGCAAGTCGAAGCCGACTTCCTTTTCTTGATGGTTTCATCAGTTTTTGCTTTTTCTACGGTTTTTGGCCTAGGGACAATTAAAAACCGATTTTTTTTCCCTATCCGCTGTGGCAACACCTTGTCGTGGTGGGTGGGCTTTGACCAAAGAGTGCCACAACAACATGTCACGTCTTTTAATTATCATCTTAAAATTAGCATATCTTTTAAAGCAATCGCTTTTTAGTATCTTATCACGAGTACAGCGCCATCTATCGGTCAACTTTTGAACTTTTTTTCTTTCGCAAAACAAATTCCCATTGCTTCACATATACTCAGATGAAATATCAGGTCATGCTGACCAGTGGTTCTCTTCTTACAGCCTTTTGAAAGTGCAACTTTAATTATAATCACCCTGTATTTTAGAATGAATAAAGCATAAAAACATTAAACATTTACTAAATACAATTAAATATTATTACTTCTTTCTCTTATATGTGGTGTCAAATCTTCTCTGCTAAGGAACCAGCAGTATTCGCCCATCATTTCTGGGTCCCAGTGACTTTGATATCAGGTTATACTCCTAATGTCTAGATGGAATTTTTCCCATTATTTGTCGCTTACCACCCCAAAATTTTTTGCAAAATCTAAATGTGAAGGTAAGATGTGTTTTTTCAGTGACAAGGCTTGGTAGAACTTAAGAAGCTCTTCTATTAGGATTACATAATTATCATTTTTCTTTTTCCTAAAAATCATTTTATCACCTTCACAAGCGATTTCCAAGCTGCCATTTCCTCTTTATTAAGCTTACTTTCACAAACAGAATAGCAAATCAACTTTCTAATTTGAGTTGAAACAAAAATATCAACTTTAAGTTCGGCACCACTTAATTGGGGGAAAAGTCCTTTTAAATGTTTAAGTCTTCCACTTTCTCTGTCCATGGCCTTAAGAAAATTTTTAATCAGTCTTAATTTAATTTGAAGTGGAGAAAGAAGAATCTTTGCCGGTCCAATAAAAGGGGCTTAGTAGTTCCAGGCTCAAAAAGTGTTCTGCTTGGCCATTTCTTTTTTATAAAATGCTGTTCTGTTGCTCTGTTATCCCACAAGCATAAAAAACAACAATTCTTTGTAAATCCTCCTTGCAGCCCAGCTATATATTTATATCTATGACCTTTAAATCCCCATCAATCTGCCAATTGCAGTGTACACTTACTGCATTTAGGATAGTCTCCATGTTAGCCTACGTTTCCTTCATCGAAGCTGAATAAAGCAAGTGGTTTAAATTGTTTCTTATTATAGCTAGCCACCAATCTGCCAATTGCAGTGTACACTTAACTGCATTTAGGATAGTCTCCATGTTAGCCTACATTTTTTTCATCAAAGCTGAATAAGCAAGTGGTTTAAATTGTTTCTTATTTCCATTGTGGAGTAATACAGTTTTTAAGCCATATTTAGAAGAATCAATAAAAAGGCGCCATTCTGAAGGTTCGTGCTTGATTTATAAGTTCCTTCTTTAATCGATCTATGCCAAAACAAAACACATAAAGTATCTTCCATTCTGTAGAACGCTGAGTATATGACATTTTTATCGGAAATATGAGATGCTTGTTTTCACTGCCAACAGATTCCACTCCTACAATCTGGAGCCAAGAAGTTCGGCCTGTTGTTTTGATAGGCCCAGTTCACACACCAAATCATGGAGTTCCTTTTGATGAATAAAATGCGGTTCACTTGCAGTCTCTGGTCTAAAAGTAGGGTCATGAATCTTTTCAGATATATCCATATTTTCATCGGATGTGTCTTCAATGTCACTCTTCTGTAGAATGTTATTATCTTTCCAATGCAAGGGCTGAGTTAGTATATGTAAGCCTTCTCCATGAGGAACAGGTCGCAGTGGAGATTGGATATTTGG
>BGPR01008964.1:0-12420 GCA_013235015.1 Araneus ventricosus | reverse complement strand
CATAACATAACATAACATAACATAACATAACATAACATAACATAACAGCATACTTTCGAACTCGGAGCCAGGGCGGCTCCCTGTCGGTTGGGTTGGCATGCGTGGAACTTTATTGATAAAGCAAGAGAAAAAAATTACATTTTATGCATAAGGATACAAAGAGAGGAAATACAAATATAAACATTAATGTGGTATCCCGCCAGGAGGCGCTCGTCCACTTTCTCTCTACCAACTGACGTCATGTCACGTCACATGATCTTTCTCTGGTTAGCGACAGACATTGTTGTGCGATGGCGAGTGACGGAACGCAACGCCTAAACTGCCTACGATGACTTAGCATGACTTGATGTACAGGGCAGTAGCCGCCCTCCTAATTCTTTCTCTTGTATCTTTTTTGCATTTAAATGTCTGTGCCGTCATCATTAAATTTATAAAATAGAAAAACGTGCCTTTCTTCTGACTTCGTATCACCACACACTGGACCTAGACTCCCATACTACACTAATATATACACAAACATATACACACACATATAATACAAATATTTACACTAAAATAGACTCTGCTTCCTAGAATAATCACATGTACTTTTACATGATGCTGTTGATGAGAAGTTAGACGTGTGGTGTCTGGGCCCTGAGACACTGAAACTGATGATGTGTCTCTGGCATGGAATGTTCCAGGAGAAGGAAGAAGAAGGGCGTGGTGGGAGACATGAGCTTTGTAGTGGGATGAACAGTGCAGGCTAATGTGGAGTTATTCTGGCTGTTCCGATTTAAGTAGGGCTTCTTGGCTGGTGATAAAGTTGAGGAAGTCTATTATTTTGTTTGTTAGCGGGCAGTGGTTGGTTATTGATTTCATCCAGGCTTCTATGTGTTGATCTGCTGGACACCTGAGGTGGTAAGAAAGCGTGAGGCGGTACTCGCTAGCATAGTGAAGAGGCGTGTCAGGTTCTCCACAGGCACAGCAGTTGTCAGGGTGTTTTCCGAATCGGAAAAGATAGGAAGGGAAGGGCCCGTGCCCTATGATAAACTGGATGAGCTGCCTCGGCCAGTTATGATTTCGAAGTCCTACCTTCTTTATGACTCCATATTTGGAACGGCCATTAATGCCATCATCCCGACTCCTCTGCCACTTGGCCAGGGCTCGCTGCTTGAGACCTTGTTTTGCACTGCTTTCTGGGAAGGGCGACCGTGAGCACTTCTGTGATTGCCTCTTTGGCCAGCTCATCAGCTTTCTCGTTCTCCAGGTGCCCTACGTGAACTCTAATCCAATCCAGCCTGATGTTATGAGTGTTGTACAGAGAGTTTTGAATGGATCTGGCTATTGGGCTTCATCATATTTTTTCAATAAACTATTTTTTTTAAAAAGAGAAGTTTGTTTACCTAGTTATAATGCTAGCCAGTGGCGTAGCGAGGGTAAATGTGTCCGAAACATAATGTGAATTTTCGCCTCCCCTCGCCATCACCAGTGATTTAATTTATGTAAATGACACCCGGGGCATGGTATTTTTTCGCCCCTCATCGCATTTGACTTGAAAAAGGGACATAAACGCTTTAATGTTTTGCCACCAAGTAGCAAAAGTAAGTGGCGCCCGGACGATATTTTTTTATCCCAGTCGTCATCAGTGGCGTAACGAGCGTAAGTGGCGCCAGTGGTATGAGGTATTATTTTTTGCCCCTCATTATATTTTGTTTTAAAAATGCGATAAGCGCAGTAATGTTTGACATCATATCTCCCCCTAAAACTGGAGCCGGGGACACTGCCCTTGCCCCCTGTCGATACGCCACTGATACTGGCTGGGTCTCGCTAGGCCTGTCCGGTGCTTAGTGGCTGCTCAGTATCACGATTGGGGGAGGGGGGAGCTGACTTTCCCATAGAAATTCCGAAAGGAGCAGGTGCGGTCAACACTCACTCCGGTGGTTGCCTGGTTGTAGTTACATCGCTACACCTACTAATTTTGTTTAATGTGAAAATGTATTAATCTATGTCAATGTGAGGGTCTTGTTTTATGTGCAGTAAAAGTTAGGAATGGGATTTATTTAGAAGCCATTTTTTTTCAATAATCAAATCTAGTTATTTGTTTTTTACAAAAGTCAAATAAAAACACACACACTAATTGATAACTAAGCCGAAATAGTCCGGGATACTTTTTCAATCCCGGATAACGAGTCAAAAATCGAGATTGTTCCGGTCAATTCGGGATGCCTGATCATCTCACCATAATGAATACAGTAAAACACCGTTTATACGTCTATCAAGGAACTAACGTAAAATGACGTATAACCGAATTTGTAATATACAATTTTGATTTTGAATAGGAATTTAATGTTACTAACACAAAATCATTTAAAAGAAATTTTTTTTAAGATTTTACTAGTATATTACTATATAATATCGAAAACAATAATTAAATTTTAAAATTAAACATTTACATAAAAGTGAAAATAATCACACATTTATTGCATGTACCTTGACTGCTAATTATACATTTTTTATTTTATTTTATATGACTTATGTGCATGCAGGTAGGCGTTTAATAAAAAAAATCTTAATTTTGATTAAAAAATCTTAAAATAATAGGAACGGAGAAATAACGAATGAGGCTGAAAATTCACGAATTTTAGAAAGGGGAAAAACGACGTTTAATCGAGCCTTTGAATCGTATAAACGAAATACTTTACTGGTCACTGGTTACGGATGAATCGGGACTGTGACGAAACACATATAAATGTAAACCACCTATAAATGGGAAACGATATAGTTTAGCAACGGATTCCGCGACTAGCACTTTTGGACGTTTTTACACCAGAAAGGGGTGTCAGGCAATGAGTCATATGAGCGCATTTCCGGATTTCTTTGTTAGATCACGCTCAGTAAAGTGTAAACACCACCCTTCCATTCTTCACTTTCCCTCTATTTTGATGAAAATAACTCCGCCCGGCGCATGCGCAAAAGCACGTAGGGTTTCGGAATCCGTTGCTAAACATTACGTGGAGTTTCTTACTCTTTTTTAAGGAGTTTGTTATTCTGGTATTCACACGAAGTTCCGTAGAATTAATTTTTAAATACTTTAAAGGTTTAAGGTTATTTTACTTGTATAACCTGGTTAAGCACCGGTATTTTCTCTTGACTTGGAATGTGTCATAAGATCGGTAGTTCATTACACATTTCATTGTTCCGAATGGGCAAGTTCTTACGCGCAAAACTAATTGTTGACTCATGGATATGTTCATTACATTTTAAAATCCGTCATGGGAACCGCGCGTTCCAGTTTCCGAACGCGTAACGTATAGTTCTTAAAATTAATTTAATTATCCTTTCCTTCTTTTTCACCTTTTCGGTGGTCTGGGCGTGCATACCTGCTCGACATTTTGTATATCAAGATTGTTATAAGCGTGATATTTCATATCATGGGATTATGCTTGATATTAACGAGTCACACGCGGAAAAGGAACCCTTTCGCGTGCATTGTTTCGCAGTGAAACCACACATTTAGCATATTTCTATTGCGCATGAGCGGAACGTACTGTAATTTTTCTTTCACACCTTAAGAGCCAGACATATAGGCCAACTTATATAAAAATTCCAGTTCAATACCATTGGTATTCACCAAGATATCGGCATCGCAAGAGCTAAATTGCTTTTGATCTCTGAGAGGAACCAAATGATGAGGGTTCTTGCACAAATTGATATTTTTTATAATTGAATCTTCGAAAGTAATATTGAATTTCGTGACGGTTGAATATCCTGAATACTCACGCATACTTATAAATTAAATGCGTAATTTAGATTGCATTTCGATGATAACTTACTCGCTGGAAAAATAGTCCATTACCGTTCAATGGTTTCACTGTGAAATCATGAATTTCTTGATAATAAAAAAATGCTAATTTTTTTCCTTTACATATTTATGATCAGCTACATGGCTAATACTCATTTTTGAAATAAATTTAGTTATTTCCGAACCGAAACATGTAGTGAACTTGAAGGGGTTAAACGCACAAAGCATTTAGCATACCTTTGTATCTGTTAGAGTTGGGCGGTATTAACTTGATAGGATCGGACAAAACAAAATATTAAATGACTAGAAAATCACCCGTCATGATATGACGGGTGCAAATTGCCTCTTCATTCGAGAGATTTCCCGTCAAATCTGACGTGTTTAAATAGATATTTATACCTCGCTAACCATCTTGCTTTCATTGCTTTGTCATGCTCCGTCTTTTTGCGATGGGTTCTTCGTCGGTATTCATCGTAAAAAATGCAGTAAACTAATTCATGATTGTGGAGTATTAAATTGTAGTAAAAAATCTATACAAAATATGTACGTAATAATTCAATAACCATGAAATTCTCAGCTTGTCAAACGTACGTCAAAGGTTAAAATTTAAAAGGAATTCTTTTTCTAAATTCTAATCAAAACAAAGCACTTCTCTGCTTGTCAAACGTTGCCAAAAAGTATTATCAAATTATATCATCACGATTGCAATAATAATGAGATGCATCGTGGCGTTCAAACTATATCACGCCCATGATATGCCACTGACGTCATTTACTACTTTCTATTAAAAAACGGAAATTAATTTGAAATACAGGATTAATATAATTTAAAATTTCTCGGGAACTTTTGATCATAGCGAGATAAATTTTATATCAATCGATAGCAAATCTTATTTCACTACTTTAGAGCTATTAAATTTGAAATTAGAACTACAATTACTTTTTTAAATTTAAAATTATTGAAATTTAGGTGCTCTAACAATAAAATGATACTGTTTAACGTCGCAGTGCTATGGCGCGAATTTTATTGTTGGGGACGTCAGAGCGTTACCGAGAGACAGACCTGGGCTATTATATTAGTAATTATAAAGTTAAAAATTGATTAAAACCTGACACGCGGTAAGAACGCCGCGTCGATTTTAACTTTGAAATCTACGGCGCATCTTCCAACAGGATAAACACAGTTTTGGACCTCTAGTCCGAAACATCGTTGCATGATAATGTTTCAGGACTGATTTGACAGTCTTGTTTACCTTGATTGAATCAGCTGTTGCATTCTGTGAGTAACGACTTTTACATCACGCAATTTACAGAAAGAATGTCGGTCCATCTGTCTATTTTATAGCAGCTCTTTAAAGTAGTTTCTTTCCATTTTCTTTTTAAATGGAAGATTTTCCAATCACACAATTTACGGATAGTATGATAACCTAAAAACATTAACATGCGATACAAGAAGTGGCATCACAATACAGCGTAGGGAAATGTTAGATGACATAGGCAGTTACGTTTGCTTTGTGTACGTGCGAATTGATTCTACTGACGAGATAAAGATTTTTTGACTTTTCAACATCAAGAATATAAATCTGCGAAAACCTCAACTTCCGAATTGTTTCGCAGCGTCGATCATTTTCTTGAATGAGCCGAAAAAACAATTTAATTAATGTTTTTTATAATATTCGGCAACGACACTGCAAAATTAAGCCACCTCAGCCTGGTACAGACGGACAACAGCAAAAATATTAACTAATTACGAAATTCAGCCATCAGAAGTTTTCTCTCATCGACTTTCTCTATATTTCAACAGTATGGAGCGTTTTGTGTTTAGTTTTGTCGTAAAGGGAAAAGAATCTAATATGCATGTTGTAATTCTTTCCTTTCACCGATTTGATCCAAAACTGGACACATAGCTACGATTTTGATGTGGAGACTGCATACCAAATTTCATTTATCTAGCTTGGTAATTGCGTTTTCATGCACACGAACAGACAGACGGACAGTCACCCCTTTGACCGATTACGCTCAAGATTAGGGATGGCGATTATTGCGAAAATAGCCGGGTTTCGGTTATTCAGGTTTTTTTCACCTCCGGTTCAACCGTTCAAAATAACCGGTTTTTGAAATAACAGGTTTTCGTTTTTTTTATAAAAAAACAAACGCCGTTTGTAGACAAAATTTTTATTAATATTGTTTTTACGAGAAATCTATCCATTGGCCAATAATTATCTGTTCATAAAGACTCTTTCAGTAATCCGCCAACCAAAGCTTCGAGGAAGCCGTTGTCGTTGATTGACCTAAGATGATGAAATTCAAAGCTTCATAACTTGGTAAATTTTTATCTAATCGAACCTAAAATCGAGCCTATCTTCCTATCCGGTTTTTCCCCCCGGTTATTGGATTTTAAAAAATAACAGGTTATAACCGGGACAAAAAATAACCGAAAAAAAGAACTGGTTAACCGAAACAAAAAAAAACGGTTTTCGGTTAAAACCGGTAGGATTTTCCCATTCTTACTCAAGATTTGATACAGGTTTAGAAAGTTACTGTGAAAACCATACACCAAATTTTATTTGTCTAGAGCTTTCCATCTTTGATTTGCCCTGTTGATACAGAGAAATAATTCCAAAAATTGTTCCAAATTGTTTAGAAATAATTTCAAAGAGAGAGAGAACCTGGAAATTCATCAAAATCTCACTTTTTAATTTTTCATCGATTATAATACTTTGTTTTTGAGTACTTCATATTTCTGTATAAGATATACTTTATTCTTCCTATAATCTTACACATCTAATAATCCTAAATGCACTCCACTATTAAGCATATTCCATACAACAAAAGTGAATCAATAAATTTTACATAATGGCTTCGATATTTCTAGTTTCTCTTTTTTGCTTACAACCAAAACTTTCCTTTTGTTAAATATGAATTTTAATTCAAACTTTAATATTGTATAGATGTATTATGAACATTTGCATCAAACTCGATAAAGGAAATTAGGCAAACACTAAATGATTTCTGAAATTCTCAATCGGAATTCTATAGAATTGGCACAGGTAATTAAGTAATCTGTACATGTTTCTGAAATTTAGAATTCTTCAATCGAAATTCTTTAGACTTTGTAAAGGAAATTAAGTAAACACTAATTGCTTCTGAAATTTAGAATTTATAATCGGTAAAGAAAAGTAAGTAAACACTAATTGCTTTCTGAAATATAGAATTTTTTAGTAATAGGCACTTTCCCTAAGACAACAGATACATTCACAAAATTGAAAGCAGCCTATCTTAAAACAAAGCAAATTTCATTCAATAAATATTTGTTTCATAATTATTTATCAGACTATTTCAATCCTAGACAAATAAATAATTGCAATCAATGATTTCTCATATACCGGAAATAAACAAAAGCTGAGTCTTCTTTATTGCCGTTTATCGATTCAAATATCTGACAACTATGGCAATCACCTCTTCAAATCTTTCTTCGCTCCAGAAGTCCTTATCCTTGCCTACAATGATCCCTGCTTTAAATTATGAAAACTAACAATTATCAAGTCACTTGTCCATGCTTCCAGAAGGAAAACATCAATATTAGTCCCAACTGTTGAAATCTCAAGGTTGTTTAAGCCATTATTTAGCCATTTCGTTGTTTAAGGAATCCTAACTAATTCAGCTTTACGATAAAATGAGTTCTTCAAGTAGGTTATAGTTCAAGTAGTTTCCATTGTTTGGAGGAGACCCTTGGTGAAATCTTCGCCCTTTGTTTTGACAGAGATGAACGAATTTACGATGGCAGATTTAGAATTAAAATATTCAAACTATCTGGATAATGTATTGTTTTCTCAAACTTGATCCTTCCGTCTGACAGGAAATGAAAAACTTTTTGTTGAGAATTTCACTTTTGTGTTATCATTTCTAGAATTCAAAATCAGGTGCTCAGTTTTGAAATCACACGAGTATTGTTTCTTTCTTTCTGTGGGAATTGGGAATTTCCAAAAAGAGATCATCTTTGCACTAATGTCTGTAAAAGTTCCTCAATGATTTGATGACCTTTCATATGATGATAGCCTTTTAGCAGACTTTTACCAATTGTCATGCATTCTAAATTCCATTATAAATTTATTTTGTGACTTTAATCCATAATAAACTGCCTTATCCATAATATACATAAGAAAATAAAGATAATGGGAAATAAGAAAATTTTCTTTTCGAATCTCGGCTCGGATATTTATATTTACGGACATTTAATTAATTCGGTTGCCATTTAAACTTTTATTAGCTTTTTGCGGTCTCCTGCATTTCCTGCGACCTTTTCAATTTTATTTAAGTTCTTTTTACGAAGAGCTGTTCCAAATAAATAAAATTCTTTGTTTTTTAAAAATAATAATAATGAAATACAGTAGAACCCCGGTAATCCGGACACGTGCTAATCCGGAACCCTCGGTAATCCGGACGGTCCCTGGAGAATGATGAATGTTGCTTCTACGAATATTCTCAATGATCCTGTGCATAATAAAAACTTGTAAAAAACACTGAAAAATGTAAATTTAAAAGATGCCGTGTTCAGTCTTGTTAACAGTTGGGTATCTGTGTCTACATTGCTGATCAACAAGTCGTGGAAAAATTTGCTTCCCAATTTTATTGATTCTGAAGTTGAAGAAAATGTGCAAACTGAAGAAATTCAGCTTGCATCACTCATTAACCAATTACAAAACACGAACCCGATGTCTAATACTGAAGTCCACGCTGAAGCTGACGACAGTTTGGCTCGAAATGAAATTTTAACAGACAACGAAATTATCCGGACGGTAATAGCAGAGGAGGAGGATGACGACGACGTCAGCCCTGTAAACCCCGTCAAAATTTCTCATTCTGAGGCTGTGGTGGCACTCAACACTTCATTACAGTGGGCTGAAGAGCAAAATTTTGAAGCACACAAAAATATGCTCCTCAGATGTTTAAGAGACCACGCATTTGAATTAAAAATTGGAAAAAAAATCACTGACTTTTTTTGGACACTGATTATGTTCATTCACTTACATATGTAGTAATTATCTTGTACATATCATGTTCATACTGTATCATGTCCATTCAATTTATCCATACAATGTTAGTTCATACAAATATACCATAGTACCTATACATACAATTTTTGAAAGAAGTGCTTTACATTATTTTTTAAAAACCTCGCTAATCTGGACGTCCATGTGCCTGAATCCGTCCGGATTACCGGGGCCCTACTGTACAAATTAAATTGAAAAATCATTGTGATTACGATGAAGATGTTAGGTTCTCAAGAATTATGCAGTATTCCTCAAATTATGATGTGTTGTCCGTTGCCCAAAAACTAATTCATAATAATGTACCAGATTTATTTCATGATTACAAGATTTTGACAGCTGTATTCACATTCTCAGGAAAAGCATTATATTATAAAGGTAATATTAATTTATTTTAAGTGATTTCAATTGAGTTAAATCGCAGAGTCATACAAAACTAACTGGGATTTCTCAAGCCAAAGTCGGTAGGATTTTTCTCTCAGACGAAATGCATCCACATCACGTTCAGACTATCAAGCACTTCAACCAGGTGATTTTGATCTTGGATTGCTTTTGTGCAATGGTTTCTGCAACACAGTGCTACAGAATTCCTTTTTTCTGCTTCCATATTGTTCATCAAGGAGGCTTTTCTCACAATATGGACATGAGGCAGTGGCGAATCCCGATGTGACATAACTTGGTGCGAAACAGAGCCGAATTGTGGAGGGCAACCTCATCGAACCTTATCTTACAGCATTCCGCCTGATCGGCGTCAACTACTTGATATTTTAGAGCCCATGTTTCCACAACTTTTGGACAAGGAATGGCTTTCTGTATCAATGCAGCCTTCGTAGTAATTACATCTTGGTGTAGCGACACCAATTTCATCCACTACATTCTTGCCCACTGTCGTGTCATATAAAAATGCAGCCGAGAAATTAAGCAATTTTTCTTTTAATTTAGTTTATTAATGATACACACAGGACTAGCATAACATAAATAAACAAACACACAAATACATTACACATAAAAGATAAGGAAATTATACATTACAATTATTATTTCGAATCATGGCCACCCAAGCATCCTATCCGACATTTCATTCTCAAACACAAACAGCCACCCCAGCTAATGTCCGACAACCAACTGAAATGTTTACATAATAGTCTTGTGCCGCGCCATCTACTGCAGGCAACAGCAACTATAAAGTGAAATTCTTTACACCACTTAGATACAACATTCAGCCAACACTGGATCCGGCATGGTGATCCAGTGTATTGACCAGCTGAATTTCCTCCTGCCATTCCATGATTACACTTCACATACTGGCATGACACACTTCTTCTGGGGGCATATCAATACTCTGGTATGCAATACTCCAGGTAACAGTGCTCAGGAACTAGTTCCACGCATTATGGTAACTGCCGGAGAGCGGGACACATTCGAATCCTATGCTGTGGAGATATGAGGACTGCAATGCGGCTCGTGGATGGCACTCTGAACACCTTCTTTGACTACTGTTCATTTTTTTAACGTACATTATTACTTAATTATTAAAGCGCGTATTCACTAAAGTTGTGTCATTTCATTTTTGGAGTTTTCTGTGTACAATACAGGCGGAAAATTACAATATAAATAAGAAAATGAATCATCAACTAGTAATGAATTTCACTTAAACTAATCGTACAACAAATTCTAACGTAGTGCTTTAAGTCAAAATGATTTCTGGATTATTTTTGATTACAGATGTTTATGAATACCGAAGAAGGCGATATAACACACTTTGCCCTCTTAGGGCCGCGACCCACAGTTTTAGAAACCCATCTCCGCCAGCTGGGCCGATTTGTCCAACATTATCGAAACTTCTTTTCTATTTTCAAGATTTCATGAAGCATTTTTTTCTGTTTTGTAATTAACCATTAAAATCCTGAACTTCATAAAAATCCTACCAAATGAATGTCAATATCTCACTAAATGATGATTGAATTTAACATCTCTAATTTTCCTCCTACAAAACCTTTTAGTCGAAAGGGATTTCTTAACACACCTTATGTTTATTCACTGTATATTTGTTGCTATCTCACAGATGATTTGTAACAAAAGTTAGTAAATTGTAAGGATTCTTTATTTGTCTGTTTAAGTTTCAGAATATAATAACTCGTAAACGTTTACTATTTGAGGTAAATATATAAACAAGAAATTGTAAGCTAATGAGAAGAATAAACAAACTAATAGATGAATATTGGAATCATTCTGACTTGGCCCGTTCAAATTTATGCACTGTTGCTTTGGCCTCATGACAGAACGACGGCTTCTGGACTGAAATATCTTGGGTTCAAACCTAGATTTGTCAGAAGATACATCGTCTTCCTGGACTGATGCACGTTAATTCCGCCCTTCCGCTGGTGGGTGTGGACAAAGCTGCTGGACAGCTGATCATGGTTGAAAATTACGAAGTCCGTCCCGCAGTAGTCCTCTTGTAAGTTCAAAAATGGACGCTAAACTGAAAAAGTGTAGTAAACCGAAATTTATATGATGCATCCCAGCTAAAAAAAATCTGCAGAAAATCTGAAGGTATTTGGAACATGTTTTCTTCAGATTTTCTGCAGAAAAAAAATATGTTCCAAATACCTCTCTCTCTCTCTGCAGATTTTTCTACAGTCAAGGTTTAGTTTTATTAATTTCAATTATTAATTTATGAATCCAACTTACTTATACGATGTGGCGAAACTTCAAGCTCTTGTCTGGGATTCGAACCCGCGATCCTTAAGCAGGCGCGTTTTCAGTGGCAGGTGCCCTAACCACCAGGCCACGTCGGCATACGCGAAGTAAGGTTAAATTAATCTATTTAAATTATAGTGTCACCATGGCTCTCGTGGCGCCATCTAGTGCTGTAAAAATCAACCAAGGTCAGAATACTTGTGACAGCAAAAAATCTGCATTTTTTTCTTCAATTTAATCTGCATAAAATTTGCAAAAAAAATTATTTTTATTTTTTTTCTTTAAATATCCTGTAGATTTTGTAAGACATTGCATTTCGTCTTTAATTCAATTTGCAGTTATTTAGCATATTTTCACAAAATCATTAAACTCGACCAATATCTGCTGATTTTTTGAAGATTTAACTGCAATTTCATAATACCTGCATTTCTCTAAATACATATTTTGCACCATATTCTCCATATTCTCTAATATTGCAGCTCTATTTTCCAATGGATATAAAACAAAATTAGAATGTAATTATCATTATTGTTTAATTCTACAGCAGAATTTCAAAAAATTTCCCAATGGAAAAATGTCTTAGGTCTAAAGGGGTCCCACAAGAATTCTCTGTTACACAGAGATGCAATAACAGATATATTAGTAATTTTTGTTCAATAATTTTAGATTCTCGCTCACAAAATTCGTTTTCTTTGTTTCTTCACAGACCTTCTCTCCTATCGAAGGAGTGATCCCACTTTTCCTTCTTTTTCGAGAGAAAAAGCTAGTCAGAAGACGTTTAGCAAATAATTGTGAAAATTAAATTAATAGAAATACGAATTTAAAATGGAAACCAAACTATTTATTTTAAAGATTATTCAGAATTGAATTTTCAGTAGCATATTCC
>BGPR01008963.1:0-60394 GCA_013235015.1 Araneus ventricosus | reverse complement strand
TTCACATTTCAATAATAAATGAGTGGCTTGACGCTAGCGCCGCCACAACATCACAAAGAGGGCGGATCCGATCTGCATGCAATTACAATTCGAGATATTGCCAAATGCCGCGATGATGCCAGAGGTGTTCTCCCTTCAGTCACGAAAACGGTGAAGCCTGAAAATGGACAACTCTACGGGAAGGCACGAGGCGGGCCCCTCTAACGCCTGTGCGCAAATCCGCCGCTGTCTGTACCTTATATGTTCTCAATGTTATACTTTTGTTAATATACCTACTACCCTCTTTTCTTAATTAAAGAGAAATTTCACATTTTTTGTTTTAAGTTGTTCATGTTCATATTAAACTCTATATATTAATAGACGTTTAGCTTTAAAAACTATTATCTCCATCTCTTCCAAAATTGCTCATTAATTTTAGCTTTAGTTGCTAATTTTGATTTCGTACATTATTTCTTAAAGCATTTTTAAAAATTAAAGACGTTTCTAAAACTTAAAAGACTGATAGCAACAGTTTCATTTTGTTTTTAAGTATTTCATCGTATATTTATATTTTAAAATATAAGTATTTTCTGTTTAATTATATTTTTTAAATCGCTATATTCTGAAAATTCTATTCATGTTCAGCATTTAATTTTTATGTTCAATTTATTTTACTAATAATAATTCTGTTGATTGAGTTACTTATTTGTTTTGAATAAAGAAATGCTTAAAGCAAAATATATTTATTTATAATCATAAAAAATCCCAGCAATCTTATATACTTAATAAACATTGCAAGAAAAGTTTTAAAAAATGCTTTAAATATATTTTATTCCAGATAATGATAACTACCTGGTAACTATATGATACCCGATTGCCTACCCAGTTCTGTACCAACAGGAAGGGATCGGTTATCGGCTGTATCAGATACAAAAGTATCAAGTAAAAGTATCAGGTACAAGCACGTATCAGTATCAACTTGTCAAAAACGCGTTCTTTCTGCCGCGGACGAGGTTGTGATTTTTATTGCTCTTCTCTTTGTGTTCGTTTTTCGCCCTTTATTTTGGATATTACAGGTATTTCTTGTTGCTTTCTACTTTGGGGGTGTTCCGGTGCATTGCGGTGGGGTTATTTTTTGGAACTACTGAAAACTACTGTTCCAAATTATATTTCAAAACATTTTTAAAAATTTGTTAAAATTTAGAAAAAATTTCGCAACTAAATTTATAAAATTGAAAAGATAATTTCTGGGATTTTAAGATGGTGAAAATTTATTTTTGTGCTATAATATTTTCAGAAGTTATCACAAAAAAATACATCGGAATTTAGCTTACTATTAATTAAAATTCTAATTAAAGATTCGAAAAAATCACTTCGAGGGGCATATTCTCACCCTCCAAAATGTATCCGGACCAAATTTGGCGACTTTAAGACAAACGGCCGGCCATGCAATGCGCCAACGGACAAAAAGACAACAGAAGATTACCAGTTAATTTGCCCCTTCTGGATAACCATTTCAGTATACGGTGGTGCCCATTGTTGAAGAAAAAGGAGGCCGAAAAAAAGGTCATAAATAGTCCAGTCAACAAAGGGTTGTAAAAAAACCCTTCTTATCATTTTGAAAATTGGGTCAAATGTTCGTGACGGGCTCCTGATGAACACACCAAAAGTCCCTGGTCCTGAAGGGGGAGCTTCTATCTTTAATAGTTTCCAAGGAAATGGATCTTAAAATTTGCCGCCATCTTGGATTTTATCCCCCTTTTTAAAGTTTTTCTTGAATATCTCGAAAACTATTGAATTTTCAAACCACATGTGATGCAACAAATTAATGATCGTAAAATTCCCTACAAATGCGTGCTTTTATTTTTCTTCTAATTTTAATAGTTTCTGAGATATTTAAGAAAAACTAAAAAAGGTGGATGAAATCCAAGTTGGTAGCAAACTTTGGAGCCCATTATCTAGAAAACTATTAAAGCTAGAAAACAAATAAAAGCAGGCTTTTGTAGGTAATTTTACGTTATTTAATTTGTTGTGTTACATGTAATTGAATAGTTTTCGAGATATTCAAAAAAAAAAAAAAGACTAAATAAGGGGGATGAAATCGAAGATGGTGGCAAACTTTGAGATCCATCATCTCAGAAACTATTAAAGGTAGAAGAATAATAAATGCATATATTCGTAGGGAATTTCAAGCTCTTTAATTTGTTGTATCATATGTAGTTTGAAAACTGAATAGTTTTCGAGATATTCAAGAAAAACTAGAAAAGGGGGAGGAATGAAATCCAAGATGGCGGCTAAAGCCCCCCCCCCCCGGGGAAAGAGATTGTTACTACGAACATATATACCAATTTTCAAAACTATACGATTTAATGTTTTTTTCAGACCCTTAGTTGACTGGACTATCAACTAAGATTTTTTACAAATTCATCCATTTTGAGACTAATTATTTTAAAAACTATTTAAGCTAGAAGAAAAATAAAAGCATGAATTTGTATACTCTTTAATTTGTTAAATCAAATGTGATTTGAAAATTGAATAGTTTTCGAGATATTCAAGAACAATTTAAATAGAGGTATGAAATCCAATATGGCGGCGCGAGCTCCGCCCCCTCAGGAACATTATGACTATTTAATTATGATTTAATGTTTTTCACCCCCATTTTGGGCTTTCGTTGACTGGACTATAAGCGTTATCTTAGCATGTGTTGGCACCCCTGGATCCCTTCCCTTTCGTCAGCTTTCTTTCTTGAGACATCTGGTATTCTTTTTTTGATTCATCCGGTAAACAAAGCTTTATGACCGTTTTCGTATTCAACGCCTGGGGAAAAAAAAAGTTTTCTTTGTACTTCTCGAGAAAGTTGAGCACTTTTTAACGAATTTTTTTCAAAATTAAGCACTTTCCATGACACTACACATCCTGTTGGAGGGTATGCACTAGTTATATGCTCAAGGTGAAGAATTCATCATGACTGAAGAAATAATAGTCTACTGTTATAAAGCAGCGCTTCTTAAACTTTTTCTACTCATGATCCTATTTCCCTCAGAAAAAAAATCAATCACGACTCTAGAGTTCGGGGAGGGCAGTTTTTCGCACAGAAGCTTGCCTCGTACCTCGAGGGGGGCCTCAAAATCTATTCAAAATACATCACAGTGCCAAGCCGATGGAGAATGTATGGCAATGAATAGGGGTAGGCAGCCTCAAAGCAATTTTGCGCCTGTGGCCTCATTTTGTCCAAAAACGTGAATGGGAGCGGAGTGATAACTGAGGAAAATTAAATCAAATATAATTACGCAACAAATTTTAAAGTGATAATTTTTACTACTATTTGTTCCAGAATCTGAAACATAAAGGCCCTCGAGAGTTTTCAGATTCCACTAAATAGTCCGAGCCATTATCATTATATACTTCAAAGCCATAGTACACTTCAGCATGGTTCATACAAAAAAGGTGAATATAAATTGTAATGAACTTGGCTGTAAAAATACTTTTCATGAACCCTTTAACTGTGAGTATTGACTTATGTTACATGGTTTATAAACCACACCAACAGTTCCAGGGTTGACAAAACAATGGGAATGTTCTCTACTGACCTTCTCATAAACTTCCACAATTCAGCGCGTTCACTTTATAGCACAATGAAAACCGAGTATGTATTTTAGACTAGTTCTCTTTACCTAAAATTTAATATAAATCTATAGTTTTGGTGTCAAGACCACGTCAAATATTATTTATTTAGCACATTTTTCTATTCACATTCATGGAATGCAACAAGGCATTCAATTGTGACATTGTCAGAAATACTAGAATATGCATAATACAACATGGAGAAATTCCAAATCCTATTATCCATATCAATTTGACGAGTAGTGTTCCTATATTTTAAGAGAAGCATTTGGTTTTGAACATGTCCAATTTTTAATCTGATTTTCTGGCACTAAACATGTCAGATTTCATCCTGAATATAAATTAAAAAGTTGCATCATATTATGCATTTACTTTGATTCAAATTCTTAAAACAATTTTCCAGCAAAGTTTGAAAAAATTACTCAACAGTTAGTATTTTGGTTATAAGGCAAATCTATATTGAAGATATGCAAGAGACATTGCTTGCCTTTTTCATGTTTTGCTCTGAATTTTATTGTTGCGGAGTGATAAGTTATAAAATTATACTGTATTTTTCATAAGACAATTTTATCCAAGATGGTGAATTTTTGGTTTCATAGAACAAAATTAAATTTTCTTTGATCTATAGTATTTTAATCAAACGAGTTTACAATTTCTGCCATACAACTCAAAATTTATCTTAAAGTACTAGGATTGAGAAATGTTAAGTCACGTTTTGATTTAGCTCATGTACAGAAGTTGCTTATTAGAAACACTTTTGATTTTTACAAGAGAACATTTCATTTGAAAGTACAAGATTCAGCCATATCCTCAACTAGTATTTGCATAATTACGGATGTTTCCACTCTTACATTTTCACAAACACCAGCCATGAAATTATTCTGCCTGTAGATTAAGTTTAAAATTCACTCTGGGGTCATCCATACAATCAATGTCTCAAACTTTTTCTAATCTCTGTTACTGGCATATCAGGGCTTGGAAACCATTAAATACCACTCTTATTAGTCAATGTAAAACATAGTGTATTAATTAAGAATCATAAATTGCTGAGCTGTTGAAACCAGTCTGCCTTAAATTAAAATTTGTTTAAAAAGATGGATATATCAATAGAAGTATATTTTCCCCCAAAAGATTACCAAACAAATTCTAAAAACGAAATTTTACCAGATTTAAAGTTCAATACTAATTAATTCCAACTCGCATGTCTGACTTAATGAGCCAAATATAATTGAAATAGACATTTTTATAAAAAATTGTTTTATTTCATTGATTAATTAGATGGTAGGGATTCAGTTAATTTTCATAAATCCAGCTTTCAAGAGCAGTCTTGTAATTCACTAATTCTTCATCCTTAAACCACAAAGCTATTTCTTTGTCAGCACTTGGAACTGAATCTGATCCATGGATGATGTTTCTAAAAAGTAAAGAAATGTATTACATGGATGCAAGTTAACTCAAACAAAAAGCATATATGAAAAACAGCGGGAGTGGTCACCCCTAAACTTTCTCGTATACTCCTAACACATGTGGAGAAAAAAGCTTAGGAATCGGAAGCCTGGAGGTGAAAGGCATGGGCAGAGGAGGAAAGGATTAGCACTATTACGCAATAACAGCATCACATCATTGTGTGACGAGAAAAGGAAAAAGAGATTTGAACCTTTTTTTCTGACTGATTGAAACGAAAAGTGGACACGGATATACAATTAATGTTAGCAGACCTCATACCAATTTTTATTTATCAGAGCCGTAGGGTTTACAAGTTACAATGTTAAGAAGCGTGTGACTATACAGACAGTCAACCCTGTGACAGATTTGGCCCAAAATTTGATATGGACTTACATTCCTGATAATAAAACTGTGTACCAAATCTTATCCATCTAGCTATTCAAGTTTTTCAATTATAGTGTTCACATGAACACAGACTTCCAGTAGACAGATTTTGTCCAAAATTTGATACAAACATACAAATTATATGTCAATATCACATACCAAATTTCATCCCCATATCTCTAATAGCTTTAGAGTTCACAGACAAACAATTCCAAAATTGTGTTTTTCAGACTCGGGGAGGTCTAAAACGCGGAGATTAGTCAAAATCTTGACTTCGAATTTTTTGACGATTACAATACTTTCTATTTGTATACGAGAATGTAAAAAAAAAAAAAGACAATTTCATCAATGCAGTTTCACCATATTATTCAATCCAAATTATTTGATTGCTCTAAAAAAATCTTAATTTTTTACTTAATCAGACTTCAAATAAAATGCTGAATAACAAAAGATAAAAATTTTATAGAAATTCTATTGAAACACCTCTACTGGCTTGCATACACTATAAAAATAGAGACTGTAAGCAGCATTTACATAAAGGCAGTAAAATCGCACGCGTGTAGAAAGAGGATAATGGCAGGTACATGTCCTGACAGGGCATTTAAATGCCTCTGCTTCATTCTTTTCTCTTTCTGTGCATGTGTCATTGTATAGTGTGACAATACTGGCTGAATGTAAATGGAGAAATGCAAGTTATTTGCTTCATTAGATTTCTCACCTTCCTACTTGGATGCACAAGTCTCCTCTAAGAGTTCCAGGCTGAGCTTGAGCTGGGTTGGTGGCTCCAATAATATCCCTACCAGTTTTTACAACATTGTCTCCTTCCCATACCTGAAATATGAAATGCACAATTTTAATATAATTTCTTCAATCTATTAACAACAAGCAAATCACAATCTAATACATTTTGGATTTTACTAGGCTGTAACAGCATTGAAAAGGTCACTTCAAATGAAAAACTGGATAAGTTTACGACATGAAAGATGCAAAATATTCCACAGATGAAATTGAAATGCAGCTTACCATAGGAACAACAGGTCCTAGTTGCATATATTGTACAAGGGAACTGAAAAAGGGCATGCTGGACAATTCAGCATAATGCTGTTCAAGAAGACCTTGAGAAGCCTGAAAATAATAATAATAAAAAAATTATAATTTCAGCATTGAAATGAATGACAAGTTATAAAATCAATGATTGCTAAAAAGACATTACATAAATAACAGAGAATTTTATAATACTGTTCACCATAGCTTTACAGAGCATCTCTAAATTAAGCAGGAATACCAGATTCATCTTACTCCACACTCAAATCAGACCATGCAAGAAATTAAATGTGAACGAATCAATTGATAGTTTTTCCGAAATTCAGATCAGCTTAAAAGTTGATATTTTTTATTAAAAAAAGCATAACATTCATTAAAATCAGCACGATAAAAATTGTGAAAGTGATCTACATTTTTAACAATTACACAATATTTATACGGAAAAGGAACAAGTTACTGACTTGGCCATTTCCCATATACGCGAAATTATACTACCGGAGTTTTTCACCATTGCAGAGCTTACTAAACCCTTTTTTTTTTTCACTGGAGACCCTTTTGTGATGGATGAAACTTTCGAACATTTCTTTCGCGATTTCCAACATTCCAAACCACAATAGAAGCATTAATTAACAACAAGTAAATAATTCCAATTTAAAAGTAACTCGTATTCGAAAGGTTTGGGAAAAGGCGCAGTGGGAGTATTTGCCACCCCAATGATTCCGAGCGTTACCACAAGGGGTGGAGTCTTAATTACGATAAATATTTAACCACAATCAAATGCAGCAATTATTCGTTCTTTAATAAGTCAAATTACCATTCCACAGAGTCAATAAAGGCATCAATTAATTGACATGAAGAAAGGCAAATAATTTATTAAAAATTGACCATGAAATATAAAATTTAGTAAACTTCTCGATTTAAAATATTTATTTAGATCTAGAATTATAAGAAGATAATATAGGACAAGTCTTGTTCAAAGAACAACGATTCTTTGTATCAAGACACGTGTTAGAAACTTACTTGCATAAACTTCATGGCTACTAATTTAAAGCCTTTTTCTTCAAATCGCTGGATTATTTTTCCAATAAGATTGCGTTGGACGCCATCAGGCTTGATCATGATGAAGGTTCTTTCACGAGGCATGATTTTTCTTTAACAAGTTTAAATCAAACTAAGATTAATAATTGTAGCAAAATATGCAACGTCGGCACAAGGAAGGAGACGCCGGGAAAAAGCGACGAAGAAAGAGAAACCGCTTATAAATACTTAACTGAACCGTGGCAATGTGTTGAGGCACATCTGCTAGCATACATTACTGGGGAAAAAAAAATTAATAATAATAAATACTTGAAACAGTTGCTTTTGTGGTAATATATTATACTTGAAAGTGGAATAAACTTTCGCTTTTCGTACAAACTCAAAAGATAATTTCCTTTTTAAAATAATGTTTTTTAGAAAGAAAAAAAAAAAAAAACCCCCTAGCAACTCTGATTGTTGCTGTAGTTCGTTCCAGTTTCATCAATGTTTATTTACCATATTACTTTATCATTGCATTGCTCTAAACGATTAGCACTGCATCTAATTGGAAGTAGGGGATAATAGCCATTGTTGCTTCAAATCCCGTAACACAAATTCAAGTATCAAGCATTGCTCTAAATACTAGGAGACGAAAGCCCTGGCAGCTATAAGTCTCAAAACCTACAAAATTTGAAGTTCAAGTTCAAGCATTGCTCTAAGCAATTCGCTTGACAGAAAGACATTTGATATTTTACGTAATATACGCTTTTTAAACTGAATTGACGTGGGAAAAAAAAAAAGATTAACTTTTTACATAACCCTTTTCTTCGTTTTTATAGAATCATAACTACCCTATTTTAATTTCACTGAAGCAACTGTTTAAAAAGTATGTTTGATTGTATTAATAAATATTTAAAATCTTGTAGATAAGGTTAACAATTGGAAACAGAAAATAAATAATTCATAAGAGTATAGTGAGAGCATAACCATATTGGTTCCAGAATTTTTATAGATTTTTTTCTCCTATTGTTTTCTCGTTATTCAATTTTATTAAACCGGTTAAATTGTAGGATGTAATTACTTGAAAATATTTTGGTAAGGGAAAGTATGTTTGCATATTTAATACAAGTAATACTGAAAATCTCAAGTTTGTTAATGGTGCATTTTTCAAATAAATGAATACATTTTTAGAAATACAAGAGAATTAAATCTATAATGAGACAAAAATATCAGTGGTGATAGTTACAGTTTCACTGGTTGTCTGGAAGTTACTACTGATATGTGAAAAGTGATATTGAATCAAGATATTTTAAAGCATCTATTTCAGTCTTAAAGAGTATGGACCTTCTTTGTTTCTTGCACTAATAATGAATGAGTTTTAATGTCACTTTTTGATTTATTTTGGCAATCTAATGGCATATATATTATGATGTGAAAAAGCTCATGTCAGTGAGATATCAATTAATAATTATAATTGATTTTTTTCATTTGTTTTTATTTCAGTAAAATGTTAATTTGGTACAGCTTTGATATACGGCATCAATGGCGATAATTTTGTTATGCCAACTTTTTCAGCAGCTTCAATATAGGACCCCATTGGCGATATTTTGTTTTGCCGACTTAACGATGTTCGGTTAGGTGACAGAAAGTCGTCAATAAAAGATTATCGCCAGTGATGCCATATATCAAAGCTATTCCTTTAATTTTTCTCATAAAAATACCATTTTTTTTTATAATGAATGAAAATATAATTTTTATAATTTCTTGCATCAATTATATTTCTAAATATTTTGTATCATTTTTATTTTCCTTTTAATTGCATATTTTTTACAGATTAATTTAGTCTAATGGCTGCGGACAAAGAATCCGAAATACCAAGAATTATTGAGAAATTAACTATTACTGGAAAGAAGACTTTAGATGAAGATTTAATGAAGAAGCTAAAAAGCATTTGCAAGTGAGATTAATTTTATACTTTATTCACATTAATATGCCTGAATTTTCTCATTTTAATTCATAATTAATAGATAGACTATAATTTTATTGTAATTAGAAGGATTGCTAATACATTGCTAAAAATTCCTGATGAGTACTTCCTAAAAATATAATTATTTTCATATTTAATCTGTTATAAACAGGTCCGGATAGGGGTCTATAGGATAACTTTAGGGGCCCTTGGGCATTGCAAGTCTTGGGGACCCCTTTTTTCTTTCTCCAACTTCCAAAATTTTTGATATTTTAGATTTTTTAGATATTTTTATATTGATTTTAATTTAATCTCTTTATAAGCAGTTTTAATTAGCAAATTTTGACAACCTGAAATAGTAAAACATTTAATTGCGGACCACTTTCAAGACAGTTGATTTCAGTTTATCTCATAAAAGAAATGCAAAATTCAAATTTAAAAGTAATTTTACAAAAAATAGTAAAAAAAAAAAAAAAATGGAACTCCCACTTTTTTAAATAAATAATCTAAATATTAGTTAATTAAAGGATTGAACAGTTTTTTTTAATTAAAAAGAACCATATTTTAAAACAATTTAATATAAAAAAGGTATTGCAAAAAGTAATTGATTAGGAATGTTGTTTCAATAATGTTCCAAAATTTAAATGATACTTGATTTTAGTTTGAATAAGTTCGAGTGCACGGCCTTTGCAAATTAAATGAAAATACAAAATTAAATTATTCTGAATGTGCCACAAAAAAAATAAATAAAAAAATCCTGAGGCCTCGGTGCCCTGTAAAGTTGTGGGGTGCATAGGCAGTTACCTACTTTCCTATTTGATAATCCAGTTCTGGTTGTAAATATGTTTTGTTAGAAATTTTATTTTATTCGAAGGTACTTTTCTATTACTGAGGCACTATTCATCACCAAACTGTTAGTAACAACTTTCATTGCTAAGATTTGGTGATGAGAGTCATCACTAACATTTGGCAGATTTTTGTGGAATGGAAAAAATCTATGTAAATATATCACTAAAAGGCTTATGGTATAGGTCAATGGATTTTTAATGAGATACTTAATTTAATGTTACATTCATTGTGTCACTGAATAATGTTTTTTTTTTTTTAAATTACATAAGAATCACGTTCATGGGCATTAAATTGACTGTTTTTTGTATTTAAAATTCTCTTCCAAAATACATTAGACTGCCGTGTGTTATAATGATAAGTTAAAATGTCATAAATGTATTAAAAGCTCTTCTTATACTACACTAGCAGTACGCGTACAGCATTGCCCGTGGCATAAATACTTCAACAAAATAAAAAAAGCCCAAAGTTTTGAAAACGAAATCAAAACATATATAAATTATTGATTTCACCCTCGATTTTTAGTTACAGTACATGCAGGAACTTTCTTTTAACTAAAGATATCAGCATATATGTGCGACTAAAACAAATAAATCAAATGATTCTTGGATCAGTAAAATGAAGTAATTAAGATTAGCTGATGCAATAAAATGATCAAGAGTATGATGTGACTTTCGCTTGATACCGCCAGCCAATAGGATAGTGGAAATGCATTCTGGGAGCTGTGAGTAACCTTGGATCGGGCGAAAGCTCTGTCGATTCGGATATGCGAGAGAAAATGTTTTTAACTGATCAATCAAAAAATTCATAAAAAAGAGAGATTTTAATCATTCTTGTTTTAAAACAGGGATAAATATTCCAGTTTATACCTAAAAAAAATGAAAATGATAGTGTTATTAGAATGTAGGATGCAAGAAAATAAAAATTGATAGTTAAAAATATAATTAAAAAGTGACTATCGTTTAAAAATTTCTCAAAATTCAGTAAATAATGTTAAAAATTCAAAACAAACTTCATTAGAACAAACATTGTTTGTTCTATCCGATGGTGCATTGATTGTTTTTTAACGATCATTAGAAAAGATACTACAGTCGTAAATGTGCAAAAATGACTCAAAACAACACAAAACATTAAATAAAAAAAAATTCTAGATTAAATTTTAAAATTCTGGCTTCGAGGTGCATTCAGTCACCATTACGGCTACCTGTGTGCCAAATTTCATGGTTGTAAGTGCATTAGATTCGTCTGGACATCGCAGACACGCACACAAACATTGCCTTTTATAACTATATATCAATCTGAAAATCACTTTTGTACCATCTGAAAATATTTGTTATTTTGTACCACTAGATATTACATCTCTGAAATGCTTTATATTATCTGCAAAATTGGTTGTTATATTGAAAGAAATTCCCTTTGTATTAGATGCTTATCAGTGTGATGTATTTTAAATTTTCTGTTAATTTATTAAAACTAAAACTGATGTTCTTTACCTAAAATATGTTTTCCTTCATTAATTTTTCCTCATAAATGTTTAGATTCCTGCAAGCATTCATTATTTTTGAATGAATAAGATTCTTATATGACATACTTTATTGATAAGTATCTTAAATTACAATGAATTTTTTTTGTTTGTGTATGCCAATTAACTTTTAATAACAGATTTAGAAAAGTTTATCATCTATTATTAGTATTTGAAATTTTATTTGTTTTTCTTATTTCAGGGCTTCAGACCAAAATGTAAATTATTGTTATTATGCTCTTATGACACAGCTGAAGAAGGAACATTCTGAAGTTCGCTATTCAGTCCTTTTAATTATAAATGAACTTTTCTGTAAATCATCTGTTTTTAGGAAGCTTCTTGTAGTAGATTTAGAAGAATTCCTTGAGCTAGTGGTGGAAACTAACCCAGATAATCCTCTTCCTTTACCTCAAGTAAGGTTTTAATATTTATTTATTTGCAAATACTTATTATATTTATAGCATATGAAAAGATCCAAAGTATAAATTTATATCAAGGGTTCTTAAATTTTGAAGTTGCAACTGCCAAATGGGGGTATGTGGCAAAATGTTGAGAAAACTCATTGTTACATGTGGGTCTGTGCATCATTGCCACCTTTAGTGATTTGAATACCAAACATATTTACCAAAATATTGTTCTTATGGTTTCTCAGTAGGGTCAAATGTTAATAGGATGTATTGCAGGCTTAGACATGAGTGATTGAACAGTCTAGAGGGAAGCAGAAATTGATCCATAAAGAGATAAATTCAAAGCACAGATTTTCATACATACATTACATTAAACTGTATGTATGAAATTTCTGTTAATGTATTTTGGTAATATGTGTAATCACATGGCTAGGAGACCCTGTGTCCCTCCTGGCTGAAAAGATATGGAACTAAAAACTTTACTAAAATTACAGCTTGTTCGGAACTCTGTCATTCAGATTGTGGACCAACTCTTGACAAAGCAACGAGATGATGCCTAACCAACATTTCTATTGACATTTGCTTGTTATTCTTACTTTATTTATTTTTTACATTTATTTTCCTTTCATTTTTACTTATTGTTTTTCTACATTTCATAAGTTATTCTCTTGGCTTGTTTTGTCCAAATTCTCTTTCTTGCTGTAATGTACATGTTTGATATTAGAGATTTGGGTTGATGACCAGTTGGCATTTGTATTGGTCAGAGTAGATCTTCAGGAAGGTGGTGGCTTTAACTGTTTGACACTATGGAGGGCCTTGATGTAAAGAGCCGGCTACCACTCCACGATTTTTGTCCTTTTGTCGAACTGTGGTTTCCTTGGTGTCGTCCTTGCTGGGTGGGTTGCTTCGCAGCAGCTCATCTGTTTCTGGTGTGGCTTTTTCTTGAGGGGATTTAGATCTTGTATACACACATTAAATGAACACTTGACTCGTTCTGGCCACTAGCTTTATGTCTAATATCAGAAATTCCTAGAATTTTTTACACAAACTTATTGTGCTCAACCTACTAACACCTGTTTTCAAGATCCTAATTTTGTTTCTAAATATCCTGATAAATTCTTCAAATATGACCAATCTCTTCACACAGCATTATCACTGGACTGCTAATTATGTCCTTAAAAATTTTCTTTTAGTCCTGTAGTGGAAATAAAGCAGTTTTAACTAATAAAAGCAAATTAATAATTAAAAAGCATAAGTGAAAGGTAAACTGAATTTTCCAGAAGTTGAAGTCAGTATAAGAGTTTAAAACAAAATTCACATTTAGGCACATGTTTAACTGTATATTAATAAAAAAATGCTTTAACTGTATATATTCTTTTTCTTTTGTTTTTTCACCTATGATACAAGTAGGAGTTGTTTCTACATAAAGCTGTTTTTATCTACTTGTATTCCTAGTGTCTTTTTTGCCTTTTTGCATTTTTTAATGATAAATTGATATCCTTTCTTTGATTCCTAAATTAATTTTGACCAATAGAGTGCTGCAACTTGTTTTTGAAAATGAACTACTAAATTTATTTCACATTTATTTGCTTTATTTTAGGATTATTCTATTTAGGTTTACCATTTCACATTGTTTATTTTTGTTATCATTTACTATTATCTGTTTTAATTTGCCTCCATCTTTTATGATAATAAAAATTATTAGAATTATGTTAATAATTAGATATCTGTTCATAGTTTTTAATTCATCTGGGAAAAAAATTACAATATCATAGTTACTTAAATTGCATTATTTCTATCCAATAATAATTATTATAAGAGTTAACACAATCATTAATATTGTTAATAATATTAATGATTATCTCTTACCAATTTAATATTTTACGAATTGTTTTAAATAACAGGACACAAATCTGTTGTTATTTATGTTTAGTTCTTAAAATATTTTGCATCTATTATAAATTTAAATTAGAAAATGTTGATATATTTCCTGTATAAATTTTAGGAAGTCTTCATTATTTGCAATATTCTAAACATATAATGGGATAAACACTTTTCATTATCATAATACTTTTTTGAAATTTTTTTAACTGAAATTTTAATTTGATCATTTTTTTAAAAATAATTAATTATGTTTTCTTTTTGTATTCAGCCAAGAGCTAAAGAAATGAAAATCAAAGGACTAGAGCTTATGCAGATGTGGAGTAATAAATTTGGCAAGAAATACATTCGTTTGCAGTTAGCTCTTAAATTCTTACAGAACTGTAAAAAGGTATTTTACATCAATTTTTATTTTCATTTATATATTTTTTGAACTGAAAATAAATGAATTTCTGGAGCAAAGAAATTAAATGTTTTTCTATGAAAATACATTTTTGATAATGCCACCAGAAAAATTTAAAAAAAACCACTTCTACTTTTTTACCTTAAGTAAAAAAATTAAATAAAGAGTTAAATTAGTTGATGAAATAACTTCATTACTCCACAATATTTTTTTGTTGACATATCAACTGAATATTTCAACATTGCTACTGAAACTTATCGCAAACAGGGCATTTTAACGGTTTTCTTTGCATACACCAGACTTAAGAAAATTATATTTTCGCATTTGTTTGAAATAATGGTATCCAGTGCAGTTGAATCAAAGTTTATTTTTCAATATTTTTGATATTTTACATTTGTAGTTGGTTTTATGTCCATAGTTGAAGGGAATTTCTGTTATTAAACTGATAATCAATATTATATTGCTCTTTTAAATGCTTTGACATCAGGTTTTTGTTTTTTTACTATTTTATTTTAGGTGGATTTCAATGATATGGAAGCCAGGAATGTTGCTCAGAGAGAACGACAGAGACAAGAGCAAGAAAGACTTGAAAGGCTTTTAAATGAAAGGATCAGTAAAATCCAATCTGAGATGATCGGTTTGTATTTTTTCCTTTTTCTCTACTTATCATGTATTTTCCATTTACTGTACTGTAGTTAAAATTATTATTTAAAAGTGTTTTCTCATACTAGGCATTTAAATATTTGCTATTGATTTTTAATGGGTCTCTGATATTTAATATTGATTTATTCACTTTGATACACTTTAAAGAATGTTTCAATGTGTATTGCTTCAGATTACGAAGTTTTATTTTTATATTAAGTGCAGAATTTCTTGTGATTTTTTCAATAATTATTATATACTAGCTGTTGTCCCGGCATTGCTCGGGATTAAAATACTTTCATGTGTAATATTTTTGATGTAAAAACTACTTTTGTATAGAAAATTACAATACCCAAAATTCTTTTATCGTCTGAAATGTTTTTTTAATTAAAATGAGAATATCAGTTGAACTAGATGATTTGTAAAAACTGGCAATAGCTAATTTTCTCCATAAGTTATTAGTATTTATTGCATAGGTACTTCAAATTTTGTTCATAAATCTTGCTGTATAAGAAATTTTTTTTTAAAGAATGTTTTGGGGCAATTGAGAAAAAGCTTTAGAATAAATATGAATAAAAAATTTTTTAAAAAATTCGTCTTCATCCAAAATTATTCTAATGTGATCTAGCAACAGTTCTTATGTATTCTTGTCCTTCACCAATAAAAAAAAGTTGATAAATTGTAAATTTTATACATAATTTAATTTTTGAAAAATTATTAAAATGAGGGCAACGAATTGAACGGAAATGAAAGTGGTGTCATGAAAAGTTAATTTTTTAAACTTTTTTTATGTGTAAAAATAGTTTTTGTGACATAATACATATTTTCGAAAAATATCATGGAAAATGCCAAAATCTTGCTTACTTTCCAATTAACTGAAATTTTAATAAGATTTGGGGCTTTTAAAAGTTGACAGTTGACTCTCTTATATAAAACATATTTATAAAAATTCAGAAGTAAAGGTTCAAAAATTTCAGAAATAAAGGTAAATTAGTTCACAGTCAAACCGTTGCCTAGCAAACGGAGTAGCTGTAAGTTTGCGTTATTTCAAAATCGTCTGCACATAATTAACAATTATTAAAATTTAAAAAATTAATAAAAATTGAAGGAAAAATGTCACATATATAAAATTTGTATCATTGAAAAGGTAAAATTTTAAACTTTAAGATGGTATAAAAATATTTTTTGTTGGATAATTTCCTCCGAAGTTAAGGCGGAAAAATGATTTCGCTTAATTTCTAATTAACTGACTGTTTAATTAACTTTTGAACTTAGAAAAGTTCATAAGTGTCTTCCCTTGTCTTAAAGAATAAGTGTGCAAAATTTGGTTGAAAACAGTCCATTGGTTTAGGAGGAGATGTGGAACATAGCCACATACGTAGCCACAATGACTTTGATTTATATTAAGATTGATCATAATGGTGTCTAAAAAATTGAGTTAAATAGATTTATGATCTTTTTTAGTTATTAATGCTTTGAAACTATTCCAGTATGAAAAAAAGATCTATTAATTATAGTAGTAAATTTCCAAAATTACAATATTTCAGAATTTTCTTTTAATTTGATTGTATTTATTTTTTGCTTCAATATTGTTGAGATTTTTTTGTTGAAAATTATATCCAGTTTCTGTAATTTCTGTAAAAAAAAAAAAGCGTATTTTAATTGATAAAAAAAAAAAAAAAGGAAAAGTTCCTAGTTTTAACTTTCTTTGTTCTTCAGCTCATTTATCCTTTGAAGTTATGTAATATGTATGTGTATTTTATATTTAGAAATAAGTGATGAAATATCCAACATCCTTATGCAGATGGAAAATTGCTTTAGGTTGTTAGTTCCACATCCCACCGAAGATTTATTTTCTAGCAATGACTTTGAGAGTTGTGACAATCAGAAAAGCATGGATGAAAGTGATACTGAACCTGATATTTCTGTTCAAGATGATGATCCATCCACTTCAAATTCTTTAAGGCAGCATGGCATTTATGATATGAAAAATACTATTACTATTGAAGTTAAAGATAGTAAGTTTGATTTTTCCTTATAATAGGTCTTTTAAACTGCAGTTAGAAACATTGCTTAAGGTTTACAAAACAACAACAGAAAATTCATACTTTGCAGCATAATTATAATTTTTTCATGGAGTAGTAATAGATATTATGTTAAAGATATTGGAACAAAATGCTTCAAAAAGAATGTTTTATTATTTAAACTTCCTGAAATTAGTTATCCTGGAAAGTATTATGCTTTTGTTAAATGTATTTAAATTATATTTGTGTATTATATTTAAAATAAAAGCTTAAACAAATGTAATTTTTTTAACTAGGATCTGCAGTTGCTGTAAAAGCTAATGAAGACACTCTGCCTGTAATTGATAATTTAAATGATTTACACAAACAAATGAGTTCGAGACATTATCCTTTGGTGACAAACTGGCTGAAGGTAAATAGTGTTTATCTTTTTTATATGACTTAGTTTTTGGATTTTGGTTTTTTTATAAGCTCTATTTGATAATCGATGATTATTACTTTATTGATTAAAATAGTATGTAAATGTCAAAAAGGGAACACATAAAAAAAATCCTGAATATGCCTGTATTGTTGTGATTTAAATGACAAAACTAATTATTAATGAAAATTTCAAAGACAGGTAATAACTTGTATGTGAATCTGTATTGTAATTGCTTATGAATGGTACTTTTAATTGGTTTTTAATGATATTAATATTTTACTTTTTGGTAATCAATTGCTTGTAAATTGATAACATGTTCAACTTAAGCACTCTAAATTTTGAACTCTTTGTTAGTAACATTGATATGTTTATTAAAAAATAAAAAAGGTTCTTATTAATTTCCTAAATAGAAATGAAATGTTTAAGTCTATTTTGATCAAATTTAATGTTTGGAATAGTCTCCCTTGTGGTTATTTTATCGGCATTTATCTTTTAAAGTTTATTTTCCAAGGCTGCATTCCTTATCTATGCCTGTTTTGTTTTCTATTGTTAAATATAGTGTTTTCAGTACATAGATGCTTCTTGGAAGCTAGTTAATTTAGAATGCTGTCTCTTATCAGAATCCTCAGTATTCAATTCATTTGGTTTGGTGTGGTGTGGGAGTTTGAGAGTGGGTGTTGTTCTCATCATCAGATGACAGTTTAAAATTGCTAGGTCCTTCTCAAAATAGCCCTCAAAATGAGATATTAATAAAACTAAACTGAAGTAATTATTCAATTATTTCATTATGAGCTTTGTTTTGAGAAGAGGAAGACCAAGTTCTCCAAAAATAATGTGTTTGAGGACTTTCTATTTTTGTCCTTTTTTTTAAGGAAATTTATGTGTTTAATCTCTTTAAATGCATATTTTTTCACTTATTAAGTTTCTAATATTATATGCTACCTTCCTGACAAATAATATCTGTGAGTATAAATTATTTTAACTCTTATTACCTGTTTTATCTGTATTTGTTTCTTTTCTTGTTGAAACTTCTTTGATTTAGATTGAAGAAACAAGTGCAGTTTTAATGTACTATTTGCATTGTATTTATAGGTCTTTATCAATTCTTTTTAGACACTTACAAAAGGAAGTAATTGTACAGATACGTTAAAAAAAGCAATTGATTTAAAGAATTTAATGGAGTCTGCGTTACAGAAATACAGAGAACTTAACATAAAACCTGATAGCTCTAAATGTGGTAATATATTTTTTCTTTTATTTAAATTGAAAAGTATTTTCTGTATGTTAATGTTATAGTACATTTATATGCTTTATGTTTTTTATGATTGTAATTCTGTTTATAATATTCTGCTTATAACTAAAAATAATAATTAAAGGAGATTCAAACCTCTAGACTGAAACATCATTGCATGATAATGTCTTAGGCTTGATTCATCTGTCTTGTCTCCATTGGGTTTGATTGCATAAACCATTGCATTCTGTATGTAATGATTTTTATATCACACAATTTACAGGAAAAATATCAGCTTAAAAACATTATCATGCTAAAAAAACATCCTAGGTTTTGAAATATGTTAAAGCAATAGTTAGTAATAAGCTGAAAAATCTAATATTTATTTTTACTTAGTCGTGCAAGAGCTATTAGAATATTCACATTGATTTTTTCATAATATTGCTATTTTGGTGTGAACGTGGTTTTTGTGCAACAATATGTTCTGGTTACAATTCCACTTAATTTTTAGTTAATTAAAAATTAAATTAAAATTTGAAATCCCTTTCTCAGTGAGTGCCTATTATTGAAGAAGTATCTCCAAACCAAATTTTGTAGTTCTAGGTCTAACAGTCTGCCCTGTACAGCGTTTTGAATGCTTTTTTTCATCATACATGTCTCAATTTACAGATAGTATACCAGTCTATAATCCTCTCCGGCACAAGGCACTAATTTTTTAAAAATATGATGAAAAAACATCATGAATGAGCTTAGGTTATTGATTTGACATAGAATTTACAAAAAACCCACCTCTTTCTGAGAAGGGGTCATTGTTGCTCTTTGGGGACACCCCCCTCATATGAGGGCCCCTTTGGACACAGCCATCTTGACATGCTCAAAAAATAATGTTAAATCTTACACAAAATCATAAATTAAAACTTCAAAAATATTGGAGAAGATTGTCGAGTAAATTTGCTAAAATTGAAATGGTCAAGAACTCAAAAAAATTCCTATCTCTGAGTTAAGAAATTTGGACATTTTAAATCTATAATTTATCCGAAATAAAAGCAAAATTTCTATATTCTTCTTTCCATCTAACATTCTAAAAGGAGAACTCTCAGCTGCCTTTTCCCGCAATTTTCCAGGTTTCAAAGTGGAAACGGATTTTTTTTCGAAAATTTTAAAGTTGGTGTCCTTTTTTGCGACCACTGTGCCGGAAAAGGTTAAACATTATCATGCTAAAAATGTCCAATAAGTTAATCTTGTTTTGTTCTGGCCTTCTGTACTTTCCTGGTATAGTTGTTTGTCAGGATAAAAATATGTTATGAGAATTTGGAAAGTTATTGCATATTTTTAAAAAAATTTAGTGATGTGTAAAATTACCTGCAATTTTTAATTATCTTTTGAGTGTTGTTTCAATAACTAACAAACAGTCTCTCTCTTTTTTTTTTTTTTTGCAGTTGCTTTTCAGCATGTGATGTCAGTATTCATTTTTGTTTCGTTTATTGTCACTTTCATGCACACATTCTCTTGCAGTAATGAAAAGTCATAGTCATTGATATGATACCAACATTATAATACTAGGATGTTCTTGCCAAGGCCAATGTGTTAATTGTTTTGGCTTGATGTCAAACTTACAAATACCTTTCTCTTTCCTCTCATTATTTATGTTATTTTTTTCAAAAGGTAACAAAATAGCTGTTGCATTTGAAGTTTACTTGCTGAAGAGTTGTAGCTGCATTAAATAAAATAGTATAAAACATAATTCAAATCAGACTTTCAGGGACTGAAAACTTCAGATATGTAAACAAATTTGAAGGAAACAATTAATAAAATCTTTAACCCTTTCAAGGGCCATTTTTTTCTAGTAATGGTATAATAAAATAACTTTTGGGTTGAAGTTAATATAAGAAAAGAAATTCATTTTGCTTATTGGATGACATTATTTTTTGTTAATTAATTTTATTAATTAAAAAGTCAAGACACTGTGTTACGATTTCAGATAAGAAATTGGAACATCTAGGATTTCCTTTTATCAAAAAATTTGTTGAGAACTTTAAAATAGCCTACCTTATACATTTAAAAATTGATGAATTAGGTGGGAAGTATACTTCCCACTGCCTTTGAAAGGGTTAAATGAAGAGTTTGAGTTCAGAAAGTGTTTAAGTTATTTTAGTATGCTTTTATTAATATTTGAGCAAGTCTTTAAATTTGTAAAGTATTCAAAGTGATTTTATTATTACAAATTAACTAACATTCTGTGTGTACAGTAGAGTCTCGATTGTTCAAGTTTTCCATAAATCCGAGTTAGTGAAAAAAATCAGTTTAGCTCCCAAATAATGACCAACACGTGAAAGAATTACTGCATCTGGTTTTTATTGTTGTTTGATGGGTCATATGTCCACTGTGCATCCCGAAGCCACCTGCAGCAATGCCCCCTCCCAAAGAAAACGGGAAATATATTAGAGCAATGTGTTTAAACAAAAAACAATTGACAATTATTTTAAGATATAATTAACCTGTTTCTATCAGCAGTTATGTTATGATATGTAAGTACATCTTTCATTCAAATATACGACACTGAAATTTAAAAATTGCTTTTACTTCCATTTATTTTTTTATTAAATTTTATGATTTCGATCATTCGAGTTTTTGATAGTTCGAGGTAGGCCCAGTCCCGTCCACCTCGAATTGTCAAGTCTCTAATGAATAATTGATATTCTTACACTTTGAAACAATTGGTATCACAAAATATATTGTAATTGATATTATCATTTTGATTGCTGATTTTTATTATTATTGTTTTCATTAGAAGATGACGATGAGGAAGATGACGATTTTGTTGAAGTAAAAGACAAGGATGGATATGAAACAGAAACAATTAAAGCACCCCCAGTCAAAAGTTAGTATTTTCCATTCAGGTTTCCATGTTTATTTTAGTATCTGTGATATTATTTGTACCTTTTTCGTAATTTTAAAAACAATATTTCAAATATACAAGTGCAACATTTTTAAATATTCAAGGTTTGTCAATTAACTGAAGAAGTTGAGTTTCTTTTGATGTAAATATCTCAGAGATGCGGTTGGATTTTGGTATATGAAGTGCAATTCTGATTTGTTTTGCAAGCAGCTTAACAGATCATGAACAATGAATTTTCTGACTCTCATTTTAAATATGATTCTTGATTTTGATGCAGTTATTTTTTAATCTGTTAAATATTAGGAAATTGAAAAATATATATAAATTGCTGTTTGCAAAACTGTTGTAGTATATAATTAGATATAGAATTTAAATGTAGAAAAATGCAAATATATGTACTAGTAATGAGTAACTAGTATGAGCAAGTCATTCAGTAACATGTTCTAGTGAAAGTGAGCATTCATTGTTTTACAGCAATGAGTATTCAAATTCATGTATTCTCTTTCTTTTGAGCTATTAATTTTTCATATTTGGACTTATTTTATTTTTAGATATTTCTGAACCGAGTTGCTCTCGAGAGCTTTCATCTCTTGAAAAAGCTTATATGTGGAAATTCAAACATTCTGAAAATGATGTTGATGATCCCACATCTGCTGCTTCAACCCTAAGTAAAAGAATGGCATACAGGAAAATGGAGATCACTATGTCAAGGTTAGAAATGTCTTAGCTCTCTTTGTTTTACAGTTTCTGTAATACCTGACTCAAAGCATGAAATATTAAAAACACTTGTTGGTTTATTTTTGTCGACAAAAGATTAACTGAATTATATTTTTAATGCGAATAATTAGAGAAGATCTTGAGTAGTTTTATAATCAAGAAATTAAACTAAACAGCATGAAAACTAAGCAACATTTTGTCTCATTTATCAACATTCTGTTTTCCGTTCTTTTGTGTTAAAAGCAGATGAATTTCTTTAAAAAAAATTATTGCACCTGAGTTTATTTGCTTATTTAATACTAAATTAAAATAAATTAATAGATTTTTGTATAGATATGTAATGAACTGATGTAATTGAAATTATAACAACAGTTGTCTTTAAATGTTATCATGTTGATTATTTGCAACTTGTATAATTTTTTTTTCTTGTTTAAGTTAAACATTTCTGTTTGAGTAATAGTTTGTAGCAAATATATTTCAAAGTAAACATATAACTGTTCCATTAAGATACTTATTATTAGTCTCAAAGTGAATATTTATTTTAAAAATAGACACAGCTGTGATTAAAAAAATGATATGGAATTCATTTGAATAGGGAGTTCCGCTTTTTATTATTTTGTTAAAAATGTAAATGTAGATTCTGTAACTAACAACCTGTTTTTTAGTGAAACTACGGATTATCTCTCTGAAATTAAGGATGAGAAGCCTAGCCACAAATCCAAATTATTGGAAAAAGCACCTGTTTTACCTTATGATATAGATTTATATCATTGGGAGGAAGAAAAGCCAATTGTACCTGAAAGAATTAAGTAAGTAGAATGCAATGCATGGATTGCATCAATCATTTTTTTAAAGATTCTCTTATATTTCTTTAATTACTGTGCTTTGAAGTAAAGCCACAGTTTTATTTAAAATTATGTCACTCCATATTCTAATTTTTAAAGGGAATTTTCTTTGTTTATTAGGGCAAGCTCAAAAAACTCTTTTTTTTTTTTAAATTTGATTTGGCTCTTTTTTGCAAAAGTTATTAATCGGTACTAGTAGTTCACTGTAATTTTTTAAAGGCTTTTTTTTTTTAAATCAAAGCTTTGAGGTGCTACAAAGAGGATTGGAACTTTGTCTTCGATAGGGTCAGCAACGAATAATACAAGGAATAATAATAAAAAAACTTTAATAAATGAGTGTAATAGACAAAAACACATCAGATGTATAGTACATGGGTTGAAAGGGATGCTCTTCAAGACTGTTTTGTTGCTAGTAAGAGATTAGGCCCCACTGATGGTAATGGTCAGTACCAGCCATTACATGCAATGCCTAGCCTCTCAGGTGTGTTTTGGAATTGTCCAAAATTGCTTACATGGGCCTTATATATCAGTCCAATACATCCTTGACCACATAAAAAGGAGGTAATTTCAACAGCCTTAAAAATTGCATGTAAAAAAAAATTAAGGAACACATTAATATAATTTCAGAATACAGCTTATCACCCTATACCTGCCCTATGTACATCTATATTTGTGTTATTTGATTACACAATTCAACACATATTTTGTTGATTGAAAATGAAGCGTATTTTCAATATTAGTTTATTAACAGTTAGTTCAAGAATGAAGCGCAGCATTTAACATAAATAATCAAAGATAGTTTTAGTACTAATCTCTGAGTAGCTTTAATTCATTATTAAGATTCAGTGGAAGATAAGTATTCCCATAAAACTGCAATAAATAAATAAATGCCGCATTTTGTATGCGATTCAGTATTTGACTGCTAGTTCCCCGCAAAATTGGCCTTGTTTCTTCAGACAGCCTTAGGAAACAAAGAGTATGCATGGAAGATGATGAATTTAATTTTCAGAAGTTTACACTGCAGAATATTTTAACTGTGACAGAGACATAGCTTTTACATAAATTCCACAGATAATTGACTTAATGCCGTCTGAAGACAATTAATTAATACTGGCATGTTCTGAAATTTTTTTTTCAAGACAAAATCTGCAGTTTGAGATTTATTAATTATTTTTTTATATAGATATGAGAGTAAAGAGCTGAATTTAAAAAAATTACAAATATCAAAATTTTATTAATAAAATTAAGTTGGGAAACAAAAATCAGAAATAAATAATGTAAACAAAATGAATATATATTGATTATCGTTCTAAACTGTTTTTATGTCTTTAATAATTCATTATTATTCTTGTTGATTCCATGATTAATGTAGTATTGGGATTTCAAGTCTTACACTCTCAGAAATAAAGTTAATAAAAAGAGTGTGTGATAATATTTTATTTTCCTTTTTATTTATTTTTCTACTTCGCTGATTGTTTTTAGAAGATGTAATTTTGAACTGATTATGGTATGGTATTATAAATTAAATTAAATCAAATTAATCATAAAATATTGTGCTTTTCTTATATTGCAGATTTGATTCTCTCCATAAATTCTGGGAAACAAAAGATGAAGATAATGATGAAAATGAAGCTCTAAAAGAAGTATGTATGCTTTATATGATAATGTAACACAACAAACAATCATACAGAAGAGAATGGGAAAATGTATTCATATTTTAATCTTTCATATTTATGTATAGCTTATGTGATACTGTGTTTACTTAAATTATAGAATAGTGTTTCTCATCTCTGATGAAGAAGAGAAATAAAATTTAAAGACATTAGAATTAAAATGCACAGAGGAATAAAAGTACAGAGAAATAAAGTGCAATGCATAAACATTTATTTAAAACAGTTAAAAAATTGCTTAAAATTTTTAGTAGAGATCTATTTTTTCTGTATTTTGAAAAATTATTTTACATGATGCTGTTATTTTAGGTAGGTTATTAAAGTTATGTTGTTAGGTGCAATAAGAAATATTCTTTTTTTAACAAAAGTAATTACTGAAATTGTTAATTGTTATAATATAATTCTATTAAACTGTATTTAAAATTCTGATGAAACTACACTAGAATTTTTCAAGGTATGGTTCAAAATAAATTTTTGAACCATACCATTATCATAGGTATTATATCATTGCAAACGTATTATAACTGCAGTGAAACTAGATTTTGTGATAATTGTAATTCAATAAAGTTTTAAAATGAAGACCAATATTCTAAGTTTTTGAGGAAAAAAGTTCCATTGAAATAAAAAAAAATTGTCTCTAGTTTATAAAATTCATAATCTTCTGAACTGGAAGGAAACGAATGTGATTAGTAAATAAATGAAGATATAGTATTTAACATTATTAGCAGAAAACAAATACATACTCTAGTCTTCAGATTTAATTCCATACTAATTCAATTTCAGATGAACATAAGATAATTTGCTTTTCAACATTATTTTGAGTTGTTGCTTTTTCTAACTACAAATGTATATTCCAATATATAAAATATTAGGAAATTTTATTATTTTTTTAGGTGTGAAGTGACAATAACTTGAATATTTAAAATCTTTATCAGTATCAAGTTGACTTATCTGTAGTATTAATAAAAGAATATATAAATTGTGTCTTTTTTTTTTTTAAAGTACTTTACTATCTGTTTCCTTTCTTTCTTTTTTTTTTTGAAAATTTTTTTCAACTCATGCAGTGTATATAAATTTATTCAAAATATTGCAACAATGGAATTACTTTTATCATTATTATCTTCTCAACTGACGCACACATTCCTTATGTTTTTCAAAACTTCATAGGTCCAAATAGCCAGCTTGAGAACACGGAAAATTGACTTCAGTGGAAAATTTGAACCTGTGAAATGGTCGTGTCGAGCTCCTTTGCCTAGTGGTAAACTTTGCCCCCGCAGGGATCGATACAAAGTAATGATCCTGGATTATTTAAAATTATTATATCACACTATTATTTTTTAAAAAAAACATTTTTATTTTAATACATCTTATTATAATTTCTTTATTTTAATCGAGGAGGAGAACTACCTCTCATGTTTTCAGCCTAATTTTCTTGGCTTAAACATTTATTGCTGATATTTAAAAATTGGCGAAGTTAAAACATAACTTGTAATTTGCTGAAAGACTGATTGGAGAAGGAAGATTTATTAATTGATTTCCTGACTTTTATGCAGTGTCCTTTTCATGGGAAGATTATTAAACGTGATGCTGCTGGAAATCCTGTTGATGCAGGTGACGGAGCAGGTCCTAGTACTTCTTCCTCCTCTGGTGAGTGTTTTTCATTTTAGTCTATGTCGTAATTTCCTTTATGATGGCCTGTAGACATTGAATTATTATTAATATTAATTTTCCTAAATATTACATCAAAATGTGCTTTTTTTTCTTACAAAATTGAATAATTGTTCAAAAGTTATTAGTGATAGAAATTTGGGTTAAAAAAATAAATGCAAGAGAAAAGGAGTGTGAATAGTGTTGAGTTGAATTATCTGTCACTGAAATTTCCATTATGAGTTGGGGCTATTTTTCATTTTTAGGTTATAATACTTACACTTCATAAAATTTAGCAAAATTATTTATAAATAAATTAAAATAAAAACATATTTTGCATTAAATAGAAAGGCGCATATGCAGCCGAATCTAATAAAATACAAAAACAAATAATAGAAATTTAAATTAAAAGGAAAATAAATTAAAAGAAAACAATAATAAGAATGAAAAATAATGAAAACAATAAAGTGAGCCGTTTTAGTTCATTTCCTTTTTGAATAATTTCTAATTAAAGTGTTCTAAGTATTAGAGAATTTTTGGTTTTTATTTTATAGTTTTTGTTGTATCTTTAAAAAATTTCTGTTGAAGCAATTACTTTTTGCTGCTGCGTTTGCGCGCAAAAACGTTTATTGTTTTCATTATTTTTCGTTCTTATTATTGTTTTCTTTTAATTTATTTTCCTTTTAATTTAAATTTCTATTATTTCATTTTTAGGCATGTAAATGGCTTTTATAACCATTATATCAAATTTTTTATCATTAATTATTATTTATGGTTTCTTCCGAAATGATTCACCATTTGTTGCTTCTGCAGTTCCCGATTGGCAAGATCCAGCTTTACTTCGAGACATTGAAGCTGCGACAGGTGTTGACTTAAAAATACCTCAGAAGAGAGGAAAAGGAAGAAAGTCAAACCAAGAGGGTGGCTTAACGAATATTAACAAAATGAAGACTAATGCTAGGGACAGATTAACAAAGAAAATTTTAAAGAGGTGCTTTTTAATTATTTCCTCTTATTGTGCATCAGTGCTTTACTATTCTTATTGTGCTTTCCAAAAAATATTTTCTTTATTCTTATTGCTTTTTGGTTAATTGACTTGGATTTTATTGCACTAGAGTCAAATTTGTTTGTGCCATGGAAAACACATTTTAATGCAGTTTCTTGCTGTAGTTGTGCTGGATATTTGATATAGCATTAGTAAAAAGGCCAAAATTAAAAAAAAAAAAACATTTACACAACAAACTTAAAATCAGGATTCAAAATAGAGAAAGGAAAGAAACCAAACACATGTCACACATTTTTTTGTCTGGCAAAGCATTTGTATTATTTGTCAAAGTCTTGTTTTTTTGAAAAACAAAATTCAAGTTTGGGTGGTGTGCTTTTTTAAACTATTCTTTTGTGGTATGTTTTTTTAACTTATTCTTCCCAACATTTCTTTTAAACTATTATACTATCTAATACTTACAAATTGGTCAAGTCTGTTGACAATAGAATTCAGGTCTTTTGTAAGAATATATTTTCACAATGAAGTACATTCGCAGTGTAAGTTTATGGGTGGAGATTCATATCTTAATTACCAAGTTATTCATCCAAAATATTGTTTTATTGCTTAATAATCAGGTTTTGATAATCTTGAGTGAAACAATGTAAAGAACAAAATTTTCACTAACTCCTATTGTTAATTTAGAATCATAGGCTACCTTTTTATTTTCTGAAATTCCCAAGTGATCTAGATTGCAATAAAATGTTATAAATACACCTTTTTGTTTAAAACACAAACACAATTCTACTCAAATAATCAATGATTAATCAGAAATATATTTTTAGTCATCATTAACAAATTCTTATTGGAAAATAATGCTCCATTTCCATTATCTGCATTTCGTACATTATAGAAAGAAGATATATTGATTGTGTTGATTTAATTTTTATTTGAAATTGATTTTAAAAAGTTATATAACTTTTTAAAATTGTAGTTGAAAAGTGTGCTAAATATAGGAAGTTATATGATTTATTACTTGTGCTTTTTAGCTTCAATGAAACTTTTCCATGTGCAATCTATTTAAAAAGTGCTGTTTTTAAATCCTGTCTTTTCTTTAATTTTTTTATTAAAAGCAGTTTAATTTAATTTTCCTTGCTCCTAATACCTTTTTTAGTCTTGTTCTGCATTTTAAGTATAATTTTTTAAAGTTGAACACCATACTTGATTATCAAAAAAGATAATTTGAAACATTAAAAAAAGATCTTAGGAAATCACTTAGTTTTCCGTGTCATGTTCTTGAAAGAGAGAGAAAAAAAAACCAAAATGAAAAATATATTTATTTTGTAATATTATTCAAATATTATATTTCATAATGTTATTATTTATTTAAAATATCAAATTTTTTAAATATGTCTTTTTTATATATATATTCCATTCAGAAATTCCCTATGTTCTTTTTTTAAAAGTGGATTTAAACTCCTAATTGAATTTTTTCATTGAACTTTTGTTAAATATAAGTGTGATATAAAACTGTAATTTTGTTTTATTTTAGGTACAAACATTATGCTAAGAAACTTGATGATGTTGAGAGAAAGAAATTTAATGACAAATTTGGTGATCAATGGAATTACTACTGATTCTATTTGTATAAATTATTTTTTGTAATATATATTGCTGATTATACTTTTTGAACTTTTGTATTATATTGACGGCTTTTTACGTATTATTTATTTATTTATTTATATAATAAAGAATTTTATGATCAGAACTATACTTCAGGATTATTTTTATTGAAAAATTGAACTTAGTTTTTATTTTGAAACACTGACACATTGCTGTGTTTATGTAGAAAGATGTACTTTTAAAATGGTGAAGTCGCGAAATCTGTTTCATGTTATTTTTGCAAATTTTTTCATGTTATTAGGAATTCTATGATTTACCTTTCAAATGATCTTGCCTCACATAAAACAGAAAGAGTAAAGACGAAAGCAGGGAATTAGTTACAAAAATAGGCTGAATTAGTCATCCAGAAATGTTTCACAAATACCAACTTGGTATTTGCAAACAAATATTTATGATATTCAGAAAGTAAGTTTCATCGACCATAAGAACACAAAATGTAATGGGAGAAAACAATTTATTGTTAACTGTGACTGTATTTAAACATAGTTTCCATTTGTGTTGGACACTTGTGATAATGAGTCACTATATTTTGTATCCCTGTATCAAAGAATGAAGCCTCCTGTGATGATAGTCAGATGGTAACAGTGTTTCACAGTGTCATCATCTTGAAACCTCTTGGCAGAAAGGAAGCCCTTAAAGTTGCAAAACTATATGAAATTTCGAGGGGGTTGAGGTCTGGGGAGTGAGGGAATTTTCTGAGTGAAAGTCTATGCTGAGTCTTCACTTCGTAGCCACTGCATGAGTATGTGGCAGGTGTACCTATTTTCTAAAATAGTATTGCAACCACTATGAAAACATCTGCACTGCTGTCTTCCCTAACATTGATGTCTGTGTCTTGCAGATGGGTCAGATTAATATTTGCAGATATACACTCTTGGGATTGCAGTGTAGCTCCAGCATAAATTTCCAACTGGAGGTTTTGTTTTGGTTAAGCCATGTAAATCGCAGGTACAGTAGAACCTCGATTATCTGAGCTGAATGGGACAGTAATCACCTCGGATAATTCGAATACTCGGCTAATAGAAACTAACTTTTCAATCAAAACTTATTTTTTTTCAACAAGGTTTTCCAACTTGTTTGTTTGAAATGATAAAAATAAGTCCACAAGAACTTCCACTTAATAGCAATGTATTCTCTGAGCAATTCTTTCTTGAAATTCTGATGAGAGAAGAAAATACATGGCCATTAAAAGATCCATCCCTGATAAGGAAGGTTAAAAGATCAATCAATCGTAAGAGGATTCAGGAATGTTGCTGATTTTCGCTGTTTCTTTTGCATTTTCTGAATAATTCTTAAAAGAATATTTTACATTATAAAAGAGTATTTATGGTTAAAATGTCTGTCAAAATTTGAAGTTTGAAATGACTTTGTTAAGGGAACCATGAATATTAAATTATGCATAAGAGATTCAATGAAAATTAAACACAATCGGTATTCCCATCGAACGAGCCTGTTGCTGAGGTCAGCTTGTTAAAAATAAAATAGATTGTAATTAATCGAAGTGAAAAAGAAATTTAAGTTTTAAAACTTAAAGAAAATAATGTTGAGATATTTATTCATGCAGATATTCATAAGCATTTAAATTTCATATTGACAAGAATTTGCATGGTAAAGAATGAATGAGGACAAGCAATCAAATAACCATTATTTTAGATAAAAAAATCTGTATAACATAATCAGAAATGTCAAAAAATGATCCACAAAAGCAACTAATGGATGAAATGGAAAAAAAATTTAGAATGCTTTTGGCCTTTCAAAACGAATGCAAACATTCTCCTTTAAAACAAACAAAAAATAATAAAATACTACCATATGACCAGTAACGGATTTTGACAATACGAAGGCCCCATGCGCAAAATTGTTTTGAGGCCTTTACCTTACCCATTGTCGTAAATTAGCAGTCGATTTAACACTGCGATGTATCTCGAATAGATTTTGAGGCCCTCTCAGAGTCTCTAGATACGAGGCAAGCGCCTGTGCTAAAAACTGCCACTGCATATGGCTGTTCCAGAACTTATCCAATAACTTTGTGTTTTTGTTGGATCGTGTTTAGATATTGTCGGGGTTTATCTCTATCTTTACTAATAATAAAACAGAATGTGTGTGTTGGCACTCTACAGGACAGGCTGCTAGACCTACAGCAACAAAATTTCACACAAAAATTATTTTGGAGGGTGATAATGTGTACCTCATAGCCGTTTTCTTTGAAATTTTAATTAATTAAAAATTAAACTAAATTTTGGCCTTTTTCTTTAATACTTTCGAAAATATTACAGCACAAAAACTATTTTTACACCATCTGAAAATTTAAAAAAGTATCTTTTCAATGATATCAATTAAGTTGTTATACTATTTTTTCTCTAATTTTAATAAATTTTTAAAAATATTTTTTGGCATAATTTACAACAATACTTTTTATTGTTACAATGAAATTAAAACCGTTTTCATTGTTGAAACAAATGTTTAATTGTGTGTTTCTCTTCCATTGTTCATAGCTAATATAATATCCTAATAGAATTTACTTTCTTTTTTGTATTTGATCAATTTTTCTGTGAAATCTGCAAAGAAAGTCATCAAGATAGTAAGTATATAAGGAAATAATCCAGTAAATTGAACTATTATGTTTTAATTCATTTTATCAGCATGTTTTAAGCCAGTTATCATGTTCCTGGACGTAAAACGTGCCGTGCTATTTTGATTTTGAAATCAAAATTTGGAAAATTAACGATGACTTCGATTACGTACAAATAAAAGTTATTTGAGTCCATTAGGGACATTCATATAGACAAGGAACAGAGCAAGTGCAAGGCTACGAAAAGAACGTGGCCTAAATGTCTGTTGCAATTTGAAGTTTAAAATTACTTTGTTAAGGGAACCATGAATATCAAATTATGCGTAAGAGATTCAGTTGAAATTACATTCCCTGCAAACAGGCTAGTAATGTAGGGTCTTAGCTCAGCGATGCTAAACTATGAAGGACTCACCAGACGAGACAGCCATATTAAGATATTAATATTTAATGCCAAAATCTTGGTTAATTGACTTTTTACAATTTATACAAATTAATATCAAATTACACAACTCCGCTACTCAGGACGAGATAGCATTAGACAAGTCAGAATTCAATCTGGAAATTCAGTTCGCAGATTTCATGAGATCACTCGAGGTATAGCAAAGTTCTAAAGGTTCTACTCTAGGCGAGTATGAGTCCGAAGTAATGATCTGAGGGAAGAATCCGCTCAGATTTCTAGCAGATAACATCTCACGGGTTATATCAAGGGTTCCTAAGAACTTCTCACTCGAGACGAGCGATATGCAGCCGAGGGTCGGCTTAGGTTAAACGGGGCAAGCCCGGTACAGCAGCTTCTCAGCCTGAGAACTGCTTTTTCAAAAATCTCCGTCACGGGAATCTAATTCCCCGGTTCTGCAAAACGAACCTCTCTTCGATCTCTCTCCCGATCCTCTCTCTCTCCATCATCCCTCTCGGGTTCCAGTTTAAAAACCCTCCTTGGGACCTGCCCTTTTTAGGCGGGGTCAAAAGTTCAGCTCCTCATTTGCAGGAGATGGGACCCTTCCTCCCAATGATAAAACACTGTCTTTAACTCCTCAATCGCAATTGGTGCTAGGCGTACGCAATGCATCTATCTCCCTTGCTCCGTGTGTGTCCACTCGATGTCAAATGGCGGTGAATTTCAAACGGAGACCCTCCGGGATGACGCAATCGGGGAAGGCTTGTCGGCCCCTTTCACTAACCGTTCTCTCCTAGCGACCTGGGAGGCCCGGTCACTCTTTCCGTGGGAAAATTTGCGGGTGCTTTTCAGGACCTCACAGTAATACAATAAGGTAATGTGAGATAACTGGATACACGGGACATCTGGGTATCCTCTTTGTATTTTTAAAAATATGGAGTAAAGTCACGCATTGGCAAACTCGACATGCCTTCCCTCGAAAACGATGGCCAGATCACCAGTCGTACTTGAGAGGCTATTCATGAAAGGAAGAAATTGGGCTGCTTATGACATGGGGCAGCACTCGATTCAGGCTAGCCCGATGAGTATAATTTTATAATTACGATAAAAATAATCAGATTATTCTGAAGATTACACTAAGTAGTTTTAATTTTCATTTGATTCCATTTTTTTCTAATATAAAAAAGTTATAAAGAGTGCCAAGTTACCCCATTTCAAAAACTGATCCGGGGCAACTGAGTACAGTATCCAGTTATCCCAAATTCGGATAAAAATCGGGGTAACCCTGTCGTTACCCCTAATTTATAAGTTAATATATTTTGTATTTCTCAGTCTTCAAACCATCGCTCCTGAACTAATACATCTATGGTGTAATTATAGGGTGGCAGGCACTGGCGGACTGCCCAGGTTGCCTGACGGCAAGTGGGCCCCCTTATTAAGCCAATATGGAGCCCCGGGGTTGTGTGTGTGTAAAAGAGAGAGAAAGAGAAGAACTTGTTTCTCCTAGAAAATATCTTGCGCTTTTTCTATGAAAGGCCGGGAAGCAATAACCACAAGACTTTTATTCTTCGAGGAGGCCCCAGGCAAGAAGGAGGGGATAACCTCTCTGCGCAAGAAGGGTGCGGCCCTTGGAGGTTGCTAAACAACTTGCTTTTTGTTGTTTGTGCATTTTGGTGTCTAAAACTGATAGACGAGCGAAATCGCCTATTTTCTAAAGTTAAAAAAAGATAAAAGTCTTCTTCGGGCCGCTAAAACTGTAACAAGGGAGGGAGGAGGGATATCACGCAATTTGAGGACCAAAGGACGTCTTTGTAAATGCTCCATTTTTCTGAGATGATGATTTAGTGATATTAGTGAAATTTCGAAGCTAAAGATCATAAAGACCTTATTAAGAAATTCATTGTGAGGCCGCGGTGGCCTAGTGGTAAGGTCCCGCCAATAATTTCTGGAATATTTATCGCACGAAAATTATTTTATCACCATCTTAAAGAGCAACAAATTGTCTTTTTAATGATCCAGATTTCATTGCGGTACAATTTTTTCTCTAATTATAATTAACAGTTCAAAATTAATTTTAAACTCAATTTGTAACAATGTTTTCTATTGTCATAAAATTAAATTCAAACCAATTTATTGTTTCATTAAATCCTTCATTTACGTGTTTTTGCGACTGTTAAAGTTATGATAAGAAAATATTGGCTTCTTTGGACATTAACTCCAAGGTAGAGTTGTGGCTGCAGTGACCTGGTAAGTTGTCAGCCTCGGGCCGAAGAGTTCCAAGTTCGATGTTACCCTGAAGAACCACTAAGTATGTGGGTCTGATGCACGTTAAATCGTAAGGAGTGGGTCAAACGTCCTCCTGCTGGTGTGGTGCAGGAGTTTGGAGGAAGGGAATGCCAGCTCGTCATCTGACAGCGATTGAAAATTATGAGGTCAGTCTAGAATAGCCCTCGTGTTGCTTCAAAACGGGAGGTTAATATAACTAAACCTAAACAAGAAGAAATTCATTATCCGAGGAGAACTTGGAATCTATTGAAAAGGAATTGGTAGATGATTTGAATGCAGAGTAATTATTGACAGATTTGCACAGTCATCGTGAAATGACTCGCCACTTAATGAAGTGGACAGCATGTAATACACTTCTGTACTTTTGAGTTGTTAATATTTGACAGTACGAAGTATTCTTTAAAAAAAATTGGAATTGGTAAATAGTCTGTACTTATTTTCAGTTTGGTTAAAAAATTCTCAAAATTGCAGAACAGTTCCAAAATTACAGTATGCTATACAAATTTCAAAACTATTTAATTTTCTATCGTAAAATTGTATTTATAGTTGGTATTTCTTACTTCCAATCTCATGTATAATATGTGTATTCTGTAATTACTAATATATATAACAGACTTTTAGATTTGGAATAGATTTTAACTTATTAATTTTAATTTATTATATTTGCAATAAATAAAAATATATGTAAGATGGCATACTAGATGTGATAGGGCTCCCCTTTATTCATTACAGCCACTATTTTTAGACCCAGTCCGCCACTGGTGGCAGGATTGGCAAAATATGTGGGGTCCACGGTCTTAGGGGTAGATACTACTACTGTCCTTCCCGCCAGGACTGAAAAATGGTGCCTCACCCAAAACATTTTCCGATGGCCCCATATTGTCTAGTTATGGACTACTGATCTAAGGACCAGTGGCGGACCGGATCTGAAAATATTGGTTGCCAAGAGTCATATATATATTGGTTGGGGACCCACTCATATCTACAGTGCCATAATACATATTTTAAATACAATAAATTAAAGTTAATAAGTTACTATAATGTATTCCTAATCTAGAAATCTGTTATATATGTAATTAATTACAGTTTACAAGAATTATACATATTATTAGAAATGAAATTTATAACTGAATTGGAAATAATTTTGGTGGGAATATAGCATATTCTATATTTGGAACCATACTATTATTTTGTGAATTTTTTAACCAAACTGAAAATTAAGTGCGAGAGAGCATAGGAAATTTGCTAGAAAAAGAGTTCGTTCCTTTCCGTCTCTCTCTCTTGCACACATACATATCCTGGGACCCCTATTGACTTATGTGCAAGCTGGCAACCTGGCCAGTCCGCCACTGCTAAGGACTATTTAGAAAAGAATAAGATTAGAAAAGTTTAAAAAATGAAAGAGGAGGGCTCAGGATAGGTTTGAAACTAAGTACTGAAGATTTAATTATTCGATCGCTACAGGTGATGAGTACTTCAGCATTCACGATCAAAGCTATTTCAAACGGAAAATAATATACCGGAATTTCTAAACCTAATCACTAGAGTCCCTACGGTCAGTCAACCGGTTGTATGTTGGCCCCCACAGTGAGCCATCTTATGCGTAAATTATAAACTGTTACAAAAATTATGAAATGAAGCCAAATTTATTCCCTGTATTCTTTTCTCTTAAAATTTCCGAAGTACTGAAACATTAAGAACGTTTTAAAGATGAAACATTTTTCTCTCCTTTTAGGTTATTTTTTTGGATAATTTTTATTATTTATTTACTGTTTGTTACCAACGTTATGTGTACCTTAAACATATATTATATGAAAGTGATTTATTATTTTACTCTCTGTATAAAAAGATAAGTCGAAATCAGTCCGCCTTTTAACGAAAAGCATTATACCAGGCTTATTTTAAATCTTATATATAGTAACTTCTCGATATAAGGGACTTCGATTTAACGGACCTTGGATTTAAGGAACAGAATTGTGCTAATATTCATGAGCTTCCTGTCATTCTTCTAATAATCTTGAAGCCTTTTTCCTACTTTTAATATGCAGTTGTACGAAGTGTTTTGTTACTAATAACGTTTGTATATTAAATATTTTACATTTAAATTATACAGGCAAGAGATTTTAAGAGTAATATCCTATTTTAAATGTTGATCATAATGCAATTCGTGATTTTAGGGACACTCTTTTACCCCAATTAGTCCGTTAAATGTTGGATTTATTTTTAGGTGCTTCATTTCAGAATTTATCTAACTTAAATATAATACTGTTAGAATTTCAATTTTTTCTTTTTAAAATAATTAACTAAAAGTGGCGCAGACATAATAATTATTAATTTGACTAGTAAACCCGTGCGAAACTTTCGCACAATAAAACTGCACCTCACTCCAAAAATGATTTAGTCTTTTGCTGGATTGTTGAAATTAAAAATCCAGTGAAGTGTATATGTTACGGTCAATGTGAGTAATCGGTTATTATACATAATAACCAAGATCATTTTATATGAAAACCGATCATTATATATAATAACCGCATAAAAATCCGGTTATTACATATATTTACCGCGATGATTATACATAATAACTGATTTACCACATTAACCGTAACATATACTCAAAATAGCAAGGACAGATTATGGATGTGAACGTATTTATAACTTACAGTACCTCTTTGTTTGCAATATTGAATGTTAGAATAGGTTTGGTGTTAGTTGAGAAAAAAGGATGTTGACTACATAAATAATATATAGGGTTATGCACCTGTTATTGCGAAAACGTAGAAAGTTGTTTTCACTGCAAGTGAAATACAAGTGCAAGAAAACAACTTTTATAGATCGCGCTTAAGCAGCGAGTTTTAATTTTTCTTTTAACTCAAATTTTTTTTAAAACAAACAATGTGTTTTAGCGCAAAATGAGTATGATATCATTGAAATCGGTTAAAAATCCTATCCACTAATACCTTATTCATCGCTATAGGCTTTGCATTAGTTGAGAAAAAGGTTTGTTGGCAGCAGAAATAATATATAGGACTTCTTTCTCTATATTACATAGCTTTTTCATTTTGCATTTACTCAGGGGTGAGGACTCCCTCAAGTTAATACACTAATTAAATACTTATTAATTTTCCTTATACAATAGGTAGCAGGAGAACAATTTTTTATGCATTTGCTTAATGGAATCAATTTATGGTCACCTGAAACACATAAAAAATGGAATTAATTACGGGTTTTGCAGGAGGAAAAAACGTAAGGAAACGTGTTTTTAGATGTTAATGACATGCATAATTACTTTTTATCGAACGACTGTGACAATCTTATCATTCCGTAGAAACTGATTGTTTTTCAGCCCAAATCTTTTTGTTTACACGACAAACCAATATTGCTTCAAAATAAATATTATTGAAAAATTAATGGAATTTCAACGATTTTTAGTTTTAATAAAGTACTGCTTTAGTGATGTTTTCATCCTTCCAGCGATTTTTAAGTTTCTTTCGGTAAACGCTCTTAACATACAAAAGCCTCCAATTTTTTATTATGATGACAAACTCGTAAAAATTGTGTAGTTGTGAAAAGGACTATTAGTGAGCTGTTAAAGTAATAAATTTAATTTAAAAAAAGTATCTTTTGAAAGATTAAAGAATTGAACAGAGGCAATACGGAAAAAGAAAAGCGGAAGTAAAAAATAGATATAATGCATTTTGTTCTGAAATAATTTATATAATTATGTGCATTTTTCATAAATTTTATTATTGTGATTTAGAGTAGTTTCTTTTCTCAGAAACAAAAATCACCAAAGCAAATATTAGGGAAGCATAAATATCAACTATATTGAAAAATTTCATTCATTCTTCAAAATTTCATACATTTGTAAATTTATTCAGATAGTACATTAAGAAACCACATTATTTTGATTTTTTTACATTTTATAGACAGCTATATTCAAATAAAAATTCTTCGTTTTTTTCATTTATATTCGTAAAGCTGTCTAGAAAAAAATCAATAAATCTTTAGAATTAGAGATAACCACTTAACTGAATAGTTTTCTTTGCTATCTAATAAGATGGCCCCTCCTATTTTGGAAAGGGGCTGTCGTTTCCATTCATCTAAGAAGGCATGGGACACTTAAGATGTTTATGGATCCTACATATTTTTTTGTGTCAAATTATAAAGCTAATTAATGATTCAATTTTAGTTTATAAGACTAAAATTTCGATAATTCGATGCACGAGTATTCTCGGGCTGTTAAGTTAAACGGTTAAAAAGTGATACTCATGAAAATATAGGAGAATTTCCATCTTGAAATCTAAATATCCTGTTGCACTGATTTGAGTTCAAATCGGCGTTGGAGTATATTAACAATCAGATAACGAATAAAAGTAAATGAAGGGGAGGGTGAAGGTAACCATTCATGTTATTACATGAATGTTCTATATCTATACCTATGTTGAAATGATACTTTAAATAAAATTTGCAGATTTTGTCTGGAATACAGCCTACTCAGCTTTCTTTAATAAAATAAAGGTTGTGTTAATACTTATTGTAAACGAATTAAAAAACAGAATTTCTTAAACATGTATCGGGAATGTTTGGAGAATAAGTCTTTTCGATAAGTCGAATCGACCTTTATTTCAAAAATAAGGATAAATAGTGATTATTAAATATATCTGAATTTGCAGTTTTGTTCTAGCAATACTCAGAATTCACTTGTGAATGTAAATAAGAAAGAGATTAGCATTACGGTGGAACGACTTCAAAAACTGATCCCTTTTTTTGCTATTAAATGTAATACCACTTATTTCGGCGGAGCAATAGCAAAATATAATATAATAACATGTAACATTCGATTTCTTTTTATAAAATTACATCTATAATTTGTCAGACATTTTATTTTGATGTCTGAACGAGACATAATCTAGTTTTTATATCACCTACAATCAGCTTGTTAGGAAAACTTAACTAATGCCTTTCTTGCATTTAGAAATATTTGAGTTTATTAATTAATTTTATTGTCAAACAATACTTAAAAGAATTTTGTACTTACTGTCTTGTAGCCATGTTTAAAACTGAGTTATAAGCAGTTTTACGAATAATGACATGAGCATATACAATTTATGGAATTATGATCTTTCTACGGAAGCAATAAAATTGAAATGTAAGTTTAATTAAACTTTTATTTATTGAATAAATAAATTTTACAAGTTCATTTCATATTATAAGCAACATATATCTACAAACTACAAAACATAACTAAAACTATATGTATCTACGGGATTAGAAACAAACTCAAAAATTGACAGAAACATTTGTTGATAAACAATTACTTAACTTAAAATTGCAACAACAATTTTGAAAATTAAAAGGTTTACTACTCTATGTTAGTTTCATATATGAGTAACAAAAATGTAAAAATACTTAAGTTTTCATGGCAATCAACAGATTTCCTAACTGCCGGATGAAGCATGCATTATTCTAAAAAGCAAGGCTCAACCACTCACATTCATTAATGCGAGACTTGCTTGAATATTTAAAGCAGAGTACTTATAAACTTTTCTTCCGCCTCCCATGTAGCACAAGATATTGCATAATATCGTGGATATTGTATAATATCGAATAATATTGTGCAATATCTTCGTGCTGCTCGGATTACAAATTAAGGCAACCATATTCTGAAACCTAGATTTCTAAACTGAGTCTGTCAGTATTGTTTGTTTACTTTAAATTCGTAAAAAAATAAAGAATTAAAATAATTAAGGAAAATAATAATAATAAATGTACTATGATGTTCTTCGATGCGTTTGGAACGAATTATATTATGAAGAAGCTTGTTTGCTGTTTTTTAGATATCATAGTATTCTGGAATGAAAGTCATTTTTTTAATGCTTGTTGCCAAGTGCTTTAAATGAAATTATTCAATTACTAAAGAAGTATATTTTGCGCAACTTCATGTTGTGCTTCCTTAACTATTAGTATTTGACAGCATTTACCTTTATAAAATAGTTTTTTAAAAATAGGTACCAAAGTTCATAAAAAAATGATGCTTAAGAAAAATTCTCTCGACAACTCTTTTTTTCTTCTTAAGATGTAATTTCCCCTACTGTCAGCATTCATAGCCAGTCCTTTTTTGCTTTTAACATCTCGATGATTTCGGTTCCTCCGAATTTCTCCTGTATACGCTCATCCATTCGGCGATTCTGTTCAGGCGACAGGTGGTTCTTCCAGTCTCCTACGATACCCTTTCTGAAATATCTCAGATACTTCACCTCATATCTGGGTCCTGGGGTCTCGAATGGCGTATCAATGACATTGGATTCCAGATCATATTCGGTTTTACCTGGAGCTTCCTTCATCAGTGACTTCTTCATGCTATCAAAACTGATTAGATGCAGAACTTTATCAGCCAGTTCTTTGTCACTGATCAGTTCCTTATAGTATTCCTCGCCAATAAACTTAGCAATACCCAGCACTTGCTCTTTGGTGTTGGCATGGAGTTGTTCATAAGAAAGGAACAGAACGTTTGGATCATTTCGATGCTCATACCAAGACAAAACGTGATCGAAGTAATCGCCGTAGGCTACAAGGCCTTTCATGAAGGTTTCGAAGTACTGGTCGAAAGTAATGTCCAGCACATCGGTCTGCTTGGTGAAATGGTAGAAAGAGACAACAGTGTCTTTGGGGTTTCTGAAGATATAAATGTACTTAGCCTTGGGGCTTTTAGGAATGAGATCGTATGGAAGATGGTAGTGAAGGGGTCTGGGATCTGGCAGGGCTTCGACAGGAGCCGTGCCACTGATATCCATGAAGGGGACAGCTTCGTAAGTGAGCTGATGAGAGGATTCCAGAGGTTTCTTGCCACGCGTGATGACTGTATGCACGATGTACTTCATCCAGTTGGTGCCGCATTTCGGAAAAGTGCTGATGAGGATGTCTGTGTCTCGTGGCTTGAAGTCCAAGGCCTCCTCAATTATTTCCTTGTAGAACCATCGGCTGCCTGGGAATGGGCAACCCCTCACGAATAAAAGAAGGACGCACGACTCCTTCTTCATTTCCTCTTCTGTCATCTGCTGCGGCATTTTTGTCTGTAAATATAGATAATATTTTTCAAATTGACGACTTGTTCAGAAGATGAGACGAATCTAAATATCATATAATATGTTATCGGCAAAATTTGAAATCCGGTATTCTATAGAATGCCTAGGTATTTTTAGACATAGCATGGAACGAGTAATATTTCAGACATTTCCAAAGTATTCTATACAGTGCCAAAAGACAAACCGGCAAAGTATGAAATACATCACGGATTAGATTTTATCTCTACTAATAATAAAGGAGAATGTGTGTGTGTCTGTGTGTTGGCGCTCTACAGGACAGACCGCTAGACTTAGAGCAACGAAATTTAGCCGAAACATACTTTGGAGGGCGAGAATGTGCACCTCGGAGCCGGTTTTTTGAAATTTTAATTACAATTTTAATTAATTCAAAATTAAATTAAATTTTGGCGTTTTTCCTTAATAACCTCCGAAAATATTACAGCACACAAATTATTTTTACACCATCTAAAAATATAAAAAATTTATCTTTTCAATGATGTCAATTAAGTTGTCATACGACTTTTTCTCTAATTTATATAAATTTAAAAAAATATTTTTTGGCATAATTTACAACAATACTTTTCATTGTTGCAACGTATTTCAAACCGCTTTCATTGTTTAAGCAAATGTTTAACTGCATATTTCTCTTCCATTGTTGAAAGCTAAGAAAATATCTAACTTGATTTTACTTTCTTCTTTTATTTGATTAATATTTCTGTGAAATCTGTAAAGGAAGACCTCAAAATAGCAAACGTATAATGAAATAATCCAGTAAACTGAAAGATTATCGTTGCTATGTTTTAATTCTTTTTAGCGGCGTATTTTAAGCCAATTATCATGCTGCTGGCCAGCCAAACAAATGCAAGGCTACGAAAAGAACGTAGGTTAAACGTCTATATCAATTTGAAGTTTAAAACTATTTTGTTAAGTGAACCATGTATATAAAATTATGCAGAAGTGATGCAGTTGAAATTTTATTTCCGGCGATCAAGCTGTTCGCCGAAGGCGACTAGTAAGAAATAAAATTAAGTGCGATTCAAAATAAAATTATTTCCTTTCTTGATGCAACAAGTAGGTACATATTTTATTTTGTTTTCTTTAATAAGAAAGGCATAAACTTTGTTTTGTATAATTTTCATTTTACTTTACTCATTTTGAATAAAAGATTTTTTAATGGCCCTCTTTTATTATTTTTCCAAATAACATTTTATTTTTGTAGAATGCATGACTTTTAAATAAAGATACCTTCTTTTTATACTTTATATAAATGGAATTTGTCATTCTATAAAATTCCAAGTATTATAAACAATCCCTAGGGAAAGTACATAACATATTCAGATAATTGTCATAATTCTTATTTAGCCTAAAAGTGCCTAAGAATGCCGGCGTTTCATACATTGCTATTAGTATTTGCAGCATTTGACACTGATTGAGAACAACGCAATTGTACTGAATACTGCATTTAACTGTTATGAAAAACTCGGATAGGAAACGAAAAATTTGCAGGTATCCGACTGTGTTCGGAGACATTTTTTTGAAAAATAACTTATATATATTTTTTAATGTTATTTTTCAACTGCATATGTTTTAAAACTATGAAAATATTGTAAAATTAGGTTTTCAAAATAATATTTAAAAAAAAAACTGAGAAATTTGAAGAAAAATGACTAAAATATTTGCCTTACGTTAACAGTCATAGACAAAATCATATTCTAAATATACATAAATCCTTGTAGGAGTACATTTTTATGACAGTTATCTGTGTTATGCTCTAAAATATTTCTTGTACTTCAAAATAGTTTTGAGATATAGCTGAACATAGTTACTAAACTGGTAATTTTCCATAAAACATGCTTTTTGTTTATATTTAAGCACTTAAAAATAATACTTGATTTTAAAATTGACCTTAGTTTTTAGAGGAAAACATCAAGCATATTACAGAAAACAATCTCAGAAAATTTCATATCAATACTTGAATAACTTTTTGAGAAATTATTGTTACGGTCGACAGTTTTCCTCAAAAATATCATTTCTCGGAAAACACATTTAAAGTTTTCACGCAACATAAAATAATGCTTGCAGTTCGGTAATAAAACAGCTGTAACCCCATTTGTAATTCACGTAGAGTAAAAAGTGAGACAGTTTTAGAAAGCTGATTAAACAGGCTATAAAATTAAGTCATAAAATGTTTTTGATAATTTCATCAAAAACGACGATTTTAAACCAGTCGGATACCTTAATGTTGCGATATATAGCCCTTCTGTAGAATCAATGTGAATGAAAGGGAGCGAGATACGATAATCAAATATTTGTATAACTTGAAACGCAAGTTTACGTTATCTCTGTTTGAGAAAAACGCGTGATTCATATATTTTTTTTTTCTTCTTTTATCTCTCGGTGACCTGGAATGACACCTAACATAATCACTTTAAAATAGATAGCTCGTGATCTAAAGTTCACTTCCTCAACTTTTCATTCATTCATTTTCGGTTTCGATTTTAAATTATTTGTTTTATTTTGCTACTATGTTTACGTTTTCCCAAAGATAATTTGTTTTCATTTGAGCTATAAACATCGTTACAAAATAATAACTCATTTGATGCTCTCAGTTCTTTAGAGCAAACCAAATGGCTGTTTATTTCCTACTACCTTGTCCACTTTTGCAGTGATTTATAAAAGTAAAGAATTATCCGTGAAATTTACAAAAAACTTTAAACTGTTGAATTTATAAAATTATATTTTATAGTTCTTCTGTAAATTTAAACTTGAGGATTATATTAAAACATTTTAAACAGACTGATACAGTTTCGGAAAGAAATTTTCCTTCGTTTAACTATTTATTAATTTTTAAGTGGGAAAAAAAATTAAACATCGATGTCATTTAAAAAATTTTTCATATTAACAAATTAATTTTTTACCACAATTTTATTATTGTGTGTAAACTTACAGAATTTCCTTTCTATTTATTGATATTTTAAAGTACATCAGTCTCATGTTATTTTTACTTAAAATTGAACAAAAGACAAATGATAATAATAATTTTAAAAAATCAGAATTTTCACTTTATTTTCTTACTAGTATAAGACAATTTGATTACTTGTATTTAATCAGGTGATTTATTTTAACTACTGAGTATAAAAAAATCCTGCAGGCATAAAATAAATAAGAAATAACTATGTAAAATCAGTCTAAAAATTTTAGTGAATTAGTTATGAATCTTTTTAAACTGAATTCCTTTGTCTTTAATGGTTAAAGTATGTCGATTTTTTTCTTATAAAACAAAGTAGAATGCAGATTTTTTTCATTTAATGTTTCGAATTATTGTTTAAAGTCCTTAAAGAAGTTAGACTTAATTTGAAATTCGTTTCTAAACTATGCCGAAATGTTAAAAAAATATTTATTCTTTAAAATATTTCCATTTTTAATATTTCAATTTAAGATTCAGAATTTTCATAATTATTTAAAAACTGATAATGGTTAAACAATTAATACCCAAGATGTGTTTTCACAAAAAGTTATCTTATTTATATCGAGCTTTATTTATAATATATATACTTGCCATTCTTTTTCAACGAATATAAAAATGAAAATAGTCTCGGATCTTACTTTAATTTCAAAAACTTTAAGTGAAATTTAAGAACTGTGATTTGTGACTTACGATAAAAATACCGAAGATCTAAAATACTTAAATAATTGCCATTTTTAAGAAAGTGAACCATTTTTTCAAAAATAAAATTCTGCAAGGAAAGCATTTTGAAATTTTATAACCAAGGAGTATAAACTATTTGTCAGTTGTAGACAATGGCGACTATTTACTAATATGAAAGCATATTTTATTTATTTGCTATGAATAAAATAAATTTTTTAAAAATGAATAAAACCATCTTTAATATCTCCCCTTTCTTTTTTAAAGAAAATTAGCAGTTCATTGCACTTATTATAAGGTGCATGTGGCTCTGTTACCGGCACATGCACATGACACATAAATTTAGTGAACCCCATGTTATATTCTCGGATCCTCCGGCTCTACGATATCGTGTGCAAGAGTTTCATTACGATAATCTTCTTTACCATCGTCAAATTAAAGGAGACTGAAGCATTCGGTACAGCATATTTCATACAGCACAAGTATATTTCGAGGTCATGACTTCTGAAATTTTTCTTCCAGTCGTAATTTCGTTTCGACTGTAAAATAACCCGTGATACCATCTATGAACAATAATTTTTTCGCGAACCTTTGTATAAATGGAACTTTAAAAAACCAATTGGAAAATTGAAAATGAATTAATAATAAGTAAAAGTTTTAATGAAACTTTTCAAAGCAAGGTGTCTTTTAAGGTTTATTTTTGTTTACTAATACTAAAGAATCTCTGGAAGATGGTCAAAAATACTGACCATCAATGTTTTAGAAACTGGAAATTGTATGCACACAATGGCACTTGCCTGATAGAACCCACGGTTAAAGATGCTGAGTTATAGTGTAATACTGGCGGACTTTTTCAATTAAAAACTACCATTTTATGAATTTCATGTTCCCAGTTTTAAACTGTTTTTATGAAAGAACAGTAAGCAAACTGAATTAACTTTACAAGTTATACAATAGACTACTTATCATGCAATAATTAACTTTGGATCAATACAGCATTTGAATTTTTTTTGCAGTGTTCGTCGAAAGTAGTTTTATCACAAAATGTGCGCATTAGAGATGGTTAATAATCTGCGTGCATAAAATATACTGTTTTTAGTTGCTAGTGTGAACAAAGTATTGCTTCACTTATTAATACACAGTAACTGCAATCGTTTCAGTCTCGGATGTATTTAAAAAATATATTAGTCTTATGATGAAATAAAATTTACAAGGATCTGTAGTTGGCAGTACGAAAGAATGAAAATCGAAAGCGAAACAAACTAAAACCGTGGCAACACAAAACGAAAGGGAAAAAAAAAAAGATCTTCAGTACTCACTTTTTTGAAAAGCAGGGACTCGTCAGGAACAATTCAACAGATAAACTCTGAATGCTACTAGAGTGAACTACTGTCTGACGAAAAATCATCCCATATTTATTTGAAAACTATCACGTGTTCCATACCCTCTCATTATGATTCTCGTGAAGGAGGTGATAAAGAAAGAAACTTGCCGAAGAATCGAACTCGGGTTCTAGACTCTTCCTGATAGTATTTTAGAGTAGGTCCTCCTTCAAGATAAGCATCATTTGTTTACAGGATTGTTGTGAAAGCGTCCTGTTTCTCCTCTAAAACCTGAACTTCAGTCCACTGAAATCAATTATGTTTACAGGAGGGGTTGTGTAATGTGTGTGATCTCCTCATAACTGAAAGTTGATGACCCTGCGGGACGAAATTCTGAGGTCTTGCGAAATGCGAGAGAAACGGTAAAGGCCATAGGTAAAAATTTTCGATATTTATTTACATGATCTATCAGCAACAAGATCTGTTAATGCCATCCCTTTAGTTGTTGCTAACGGCTATGGGCACTTTTTGAATCATTTGAGGGACATGACTGTTTCCAGCAGTTACTGGAAAATCTATCTACAGTAGGACCCCGGTAATCCGGACGAATTCAGGCACATGGACGTCCGGATAAGCGGGATTTCCGGATTAGCGAGGTTTTTAAAAAATAACGTAAAATACTTTTTTCAAAAATTGTATGTATAGGTACTAGGGTATATTTGTATGAACTAACATTGTATGGATAAATTGAATGAACATGATACAGTATGGACATGATATGTACATACATAATTACTACATATGCAAGTGAATGAACATAATCAAAGTCCAAAAAAGTCAGTGATTTTTCTTTGCGCGGCCGTTCCAATTTTTAATTCAAATGCGCGGTCTCTTAAACATCTGAGGAGCATAATTTCCGTGTGCTTCAAAATTTTGCTCTTCAGTCCACTGTAATGAAGTGTTGAGTGCCGCCCCAGTCTCAGAATGAGAAATTTTGATGGGGTTTACAGGGGTGACGTCGTCATCATCATCATCTTCTGCTGTTACTGTCCTGAAAATTTCGTCGTCTGTTAACATTTCATTTCGAGCCAAACTGTCGTCAGCCTCAGCAGCCCACTGGAGGACTTCAGAATTAGACATCGGGTTCGTGTTTTGTAATTGGTTAATGAGTGATGCAAGCTGAATTTCTTCAGTTTGCACATGTTCTTCAACTTCAGAATCAATAAAATTGGGAAGCAAATTTTTCCACGACTTGTTGATCAGCAATGTAGACACAGATGCCCAACAGTTAGCAAGACTGAACACGACATCTTTTAAATTTACATTTGTCTGTGTTTTTTCCAAGTTTTCATTGTGCACAGGATCATTGAGAATCGTCGTAAGAAGCAACTTGCGATATCCCAGCTTGATATTTTGAATAACATTCTGATCCATGGGTTGTATCAGCGCAGGATTCGGGTTTGCATCATTCTCCATGGACCGTCCGGATTACAGAGGGTTCAGGATTAGCGCGTGTCCGGATTACCGGGGTTCTACTGTAATTGTTTAGCAGTTTAAATAAAGTGTAGGTGGTGCAGCACACACTACACTTGAGCCCACCTTGTGGGTTACGTCATGGCATGACTGAGGAGCATGAATCGGAGTAAAAAGGTTATGGGTTCTATCCTCTGGCTATGCTGCTAACCAGCATTACTCAAAAGTAGATCGATGTGTGCTGTAGCAACAAACTGCTCACTGCGGTCGGTTTGACTGCCGGAAATGTTGCTGCCTTTTCTTGAAGATACACAAATGTGGGCTAGTTTCCCCTGAAAGTCCTCTAAACCGATCCTCTTGGAGGACTTTAAAATATATAGAGAGATCCTGAAGTCCTCCATATTATTGGAACCAAGTTAGATTACAACCTCAGGTGCTACACAGGAGCTCCAAGGCCTGGGCTTGACGCTCCAAGCTTTGACTAAGAGAATATGCCACACTCGTTATCGTGAGTCGATGATTCATGGACTTATTTGGCCAGATGTGCTACACCAAGTGGGAGTGGAACCACTAAACAACATCAATGACACCCTGCTTCTGGGACAGAGGTGGCACACTTTCGGCTTCGTGTGTAGTGTCTCAAAGACCCGTTTCTATCAAAGAACTGCTAAATATGCGGGCCCTGTGCAGGTCAATTCGGTCGGGTCAAATGTTCTCCAACTGGTGTAGTGTGGATGTTTGAAGGGGAAGGGTGCTGGTTCAAGTTTCGTCCTCGTCATCTGACCACGGCTCAAAATTATCTATATTTATTTAAAGCTATAAATAGCCAAACAAGTTATATCCTGAAACTGTGCAATCTATATTCTAACAGTTTGGGGAGCACAAGCTTGTCAAGGATCTTATGAAGATATAATGCATCACTCGTGATATGTTATGTAGAAGTCGTTTAAAAGAAAAAAAAAATATCTAGAATACTGATTTGGATATTTTATCACAAAAGATCTAGCACCTATCTTAAAATAATTGAAGTCATTTTTACTTTCTCGTATACGAAGTATACAAAGAGAAAGTATTGTAATCGTCAAAAAATTCGAACTCGAGATTTTGACGAATCTCCACTTAGAAAGTATACGAGAAAGTTTAGGGGAGACCACTCCCGCTGGTTATGATGTATCATGGTCATGAAGTGGTGTAGAGAGGGTTGGGCAAGGGGGTATAGATGCCCGGCGCCAATCTAAGGAGGCGCCACGGAAGCAATATTTTTACTTATGTTTTACATTTTAAAATGCAGAAGTCGATAAGTGAGATGGCAGGGGCGAATTATAAATACTGTGCCCCGGACGTCTTTAACCCTCGCTACGCCACTGATGTCACCGAGATTAACAATACATCAATAAGTGTGACGGAAGAGGAGAAAATGCTGCCTTTATGAAGTTGGTTATTCCTGACCGCATCCATGTAAAAGAATCGCATATAAAAGAAAATAATTGTAGAGATTTTGTAATCTTCAATACTTAATGGGAAAACTTAATGAGAATAAGTTAAACTTCATCTCCTGATACCAAAAGGCGTACGGAAAGTGTTAAGAAATCGGCACATGCGTTGACCTAGACACACCCGTGTATTTACTTTCTCGTATACGAAGTATACAAAGAGAAAGTATTGTAATCGTCAAAAAATTCGAACTCGAGATTTTGACGAATCTCCACGTTTTAGACCTCCCTGAGTCCGAAAAACACAATTTTGGAATTATGTCTGTCTGTGTGTGTGTCTGTGAACACGATAACTCGAAAACTATTAGAGATAAAGGGATGAAATTTGGTATGTGAACTTGAAACATAATTTGTAGGTTTCTATCAAATTTTGGACAAAATCTGTCAACGGGAAGTCTGTCAATCTGTACGTCCGCGGTCATGTGAACACTATAACTCAAAAATTGAATAGCTAGATGGATAAAATTTGGTACACAGTTTTATCGTCATGAATGTAGGTCCGTATAAAAGTTTGGACCAAATCCGACAAAGGGTTGACTGTCTGTCGGTCTGTATAATCGCATACTTGTTTAGTTTTGAAACTAACTCCCTGCACATGCCTACTGGTGGCAATGCCTGTGCACAGAAGGGCCGCTCCGAAAACTTGGCAGTTTGCCAAAAACCAATTCTGGCGCGATTTTGTAAGGAAGCAAACATTTAGGGAGTCTCGCCAGGTCCTGTTGCGCAAAAGAATGCGCAGGGGATTTGAATTTGTTTTGATCCTTCAAACCACGCGTGGTTCCAACTTTGGTTTACTTGCGACGGAAGTTTATTTGACGTATTTTATTATTCTAGTTTTCTCTACATGTGTTAGGAGTATACGAGAAAGTTTAGGGGAGACCACTCCCGCTGGTTTGTCTCGGTGGATACATAAATAGCTGTCGATCCGTTTATTTACTCATATGGCGTTCGTCAAGTAACGTCCGTACTTCCTATTCCTTGATATGACATCATAATCGTTTTACTGCGCAGAGGAATCTCCGATGGCAAATGGACAAAAGATATTAGATATATATCAGTTTCTAGCAATATAGACTACTATTTTTTTGACGAGTTAAAGAATCTCCTTAAAATTCATGAGCCAAGACTCTAAACCGACAATTCTAAACTAACGTTTGCTATTAGAAGAATCAGCTTGGAACTTTGTGATAAAATATCAGATGTGTGTTCTCTATTGGAAAAAGATTTAACACTTTGGAAGTTCTGAAATTGATAACAAAAATGAATTTTGCTCCAAACTTGAGCATTGCTCAAATAATTTTACTAACTCTTCCAATAAATGTTGCATACAGGGAGCGAATTTTTTCCAAACTAAAAATAATCAAGAACTCTTTGCGAACCACAACATCTCAAACAAGATTTTCAGACCTCGCTAAGTTAGGACTTGAGTATAGATGTTTCTGAATTAATTAGAGAATTCTATGAGCTAAAAGTTCGTAAAAAAATTCGTTTGAATTATACTCCTACAAATTGTTTTTTTAAATGAAGTATTTTAAGTGAAAAGTTATTATAAGTATTTTGTCAATTACTGAGTTACACTATTGTTTTTTGGACGTTCGCTAAAAAAATGTAAAAAAGACCATATACTTTTTTTACTTTCTCGTATACGAAGAGAAAGTACTGTAATCTTCAAAAAATTCGAACTCGAGATTTTGACGAATCTCCACGTTTTAGACATCCCTGAATACGAAAAATACAATTTTGGAATTATGTGTGTCTGTCTGTGAACACGATAACTCGAAAACTATTACAGCTACGGGGATGAAATTTGGTATGTGATCTTGACACATCATTTGTAGTTTTCTATCAAATTTTGGACAAAATCCGTCTACGGGAAGTCGGTCTGTCTGTTCACTTTCATGTGAACATTATAACTCAAAAACTAGAATATCTAGATGGATAAAATTTGTTACACAGTTTTATCATCAGAAATGTAGGTCCGTATAAGTCCGCACGAAGGTTGACTATCTGTAGGTCTGTATAATCGCATACTTGTTTTACTCAAGTTAGTATGGTTGGCGATTGACCTTGGCGGTCTACGAAGGAAATTGCAGCGAGCCGCAAACACGCACTTCGGAAATTATGGCAACCCCAAAACGAAACTTCATTTTCACATTCTCCAGATGGAAGGTATGGTGAAATCTTGCGTGATATCTGGTAGTAAGATTTTGTACTCAAAAACGTTAAATAAAGTTGTGGTACCTCAAAAATATTTACCTACCCTCTGGGTGTTTTCCCACCCCACAATACTGGTCGAATGTGAGAAAGTTTCGGGGAGGCCACTCCCGCTGGCTTTAGAATGCTTACGTTGTAGTTCCAAAGAGACGCAATTTTTTACTTTGGCACGGAGCGGTTCAAAAGCAAAATCCGACCCTGCAAGTAACCTGGAGTTTAGACTATGTCGCGCATAGATTAAAAAAATCTGTTTTAAATCCCTCGAAAGAGGCAAGATAAAGAGAGAGTGATGTTCAACCAAAACTTTGGCCCAAGGGGGCACCCGATCACATCGATTTGACTATATTAGACAAGACAATTCTTATATCTGATTCTTTCTGGTTAGGTATTCAATGCCTTATCCACTCAGTATTTTAAACAGAAAAGATGATAAAAGTTAAAGAAGCTCATTCATTCTTACTTTTTCCCCACCTTGAATATTCATTTGATTTGTTTTAATTCAATCTTCACTAAGCAGAGCAATCTTTTCACCTTCAGTATTTTACGAATAGACCAGAAAACTGTTTCCTCTGAATTGTTAGCAAAGAGGTTCAATTTTTGATGGAAAGGTAGTAAAGTGAAAGGTCATTTTGCATTATTTCTTAGAAAATTTGAGATGGAAAAAATATTTAAGATTTATAAATGAGCAAAATTCCTTTAAATATATTTTTGTTCATAACAGAAATAGACTACGATCATAAATTGGATTTTAAAGGAATGAATAACAGATAATCCGTATTTAAAAAAAACTCCTAGACGAGATAAATAATTTGTTTAGTTAAAAAATAACGCTTTATCTTCCGATTGTTCTAAGAAGACGAACTTCAAATATCCTTCAACCACTAAAAGACACACCCATAAGAATAAAACATCTGAATGGAAATCGTTGATAAAGTTGTTAGTAACAGCATCAATGGAAACGAAGGATATATTTGTTACTTGACGCTTCATTAAAGGAAAACCGTGGAGAGTTTCGAATACGGTTTAAATTTCAATCTGTTAAAAAAGCGTTTCCTCCTCTTCTGTCATAAAAGTTTAGATATCAGCTCAAGTAGCCGCCAGATTACATCGAATATTTACATTATTAAAAGGAAGAAGAAAGTGAGTTGACGTCGGAGATGTGGCGATAGTGATTCTAATGTCCCAAAGTAAACGGAATTGACGAAAATAAATATTAAAGAAAGGCCCGTCTTTTCTATAACCAGCGGGAGTGGCCTCCCCTAAACTTTCTCGTATACTTTGCCAAAAAGGTGCTGTTTCCCCTCCCACCGCGTGGATAAATTAGAAGACCACATACCAAATTTCAATTATCTAATGTAAGTTACTAAAAGATTTGCACACATCTAAGCAGCCTTTTAGCTTGCCAGCAATATCTCCGATCTGATTGTTACAAATTTACTACCGATAGTTGTAGTTGAAAATATCATGCACATTGGCAGAGTGCTTAAGAAATTAAAAAAGCATGAAAAACAGAACTGATGAATCAATTGACACTAATTTTGGTTTGTTACTTTATAACTTTACTTTTAACAACTACTCTTGTTCTGTCAGAGTAAAAATATTGCAAAATCCACTCAGAAAAAAATTCATTACGAAATATACAAAATAAAACTAACCGCAATCAAATATGCAACTCTTGAAAATGTTTCGGCGTGAAAGAAAAATTAAAAGAAAACACTCCATAATTAATTCACTCTTATTCGAGAAGAATTTGGCGGTGAGCCAAGATGACCGTATTACGGAAACAGAGGTAAGCAGTACGCATGCGTGTAGAGATGACGGATTCTCTTCAAAAGTAAATTATACGGACCGACAGACAGTCAACCCTTTGACGGATTTGGCCCAAAATTTTATACGGACCTACATTCATGACGATAAAACTGTGTATTAAATTTTATCCATCTGGCTTTTCAAGTTTTTGAGTTATAGCGTTCGCATGACCTCGAACATGCAGATAGACAAACTTCCCGTAGACGGATTTTTCCAAAAGTTGATAGAAACCTACAAATTATGTGTAAAGATCACATACCAAATTTCATCTCTGTATCTCTAATAGTTTTCGAGTTATCGTGTTCACAGACACACAGATATAATTCCAAAATTCTGTTTTCCGGACTCAGGGAGGTCTAAAACGTGGAGATCCGTCAAAATCTCGAGTTCGAATTTTTTGACGATTACAATACTTTCTCTTTGCATACTTCGTATACGAGAAAGTAAAAAATCAAATAATCGATTGTTATTTATTTCAAAAGGTATGTAGAAACATAGAAACTTATTACCCCAGAGGTACAAATAATCGTTCGACTTATCAATCAATGTAAGCCTAATCAGATTGCTTTGATCAGTGAAGTTAAATTTCTCCATTAAAATAAATAACTTTTGGGAAAATTCTCTTTACTTTCACTTCAAAAAATTACCACTAACTGTTGGCTGAAAAGTTCAAGACTTATTATTAAAGGGAACTAGTGGGAGTGTGTCCTCCCCTCAACTTTCTCGTATTCTTACACAATGTGGAGCGTTTAGCGTTCAACTGGACATTCACTGTCAGACCGCTCCACTCAGTTTCGGTCGCACCACTCCAAAACCCGCCGTCAATGCGAAAATCCGATGAGAATTGGCGTGGTGCGGTCGAAAAGTTTGGATTTTCATTTTCGTTCGTCAGCCATTTAGAGTGTTGGGTCGTAAAACTGAAATGCGACCGTGGGGAGAGGGAGCGAGGCTCTCTCACAAAAGCGAAACCCACAAAATGTAGACCCGTGGGGAGGGGGAATCGAAACAGGGGCGGGGGGTTCTGTTTTGAAAACGGGAGGAGGATAGGCGCAGTATCCCTAGGGGATCGGAGTAACCACTTGCATGGAGCCCCCGTAAATGACTCACCGAAATGGATGGGCTGAAAATTGAAATCGAGTGGAGTGCTACCACGCCATTTGCGTGGAACTGTGTGACCGTGAATGTCCATATTTAACCCTTTATCTACCGACTGTACTTAAAAGTACCGCCTTATTCACGTTTATTTCTTCGCAATATCGCCCTCTTTACTTTCTCGTATACGAAGTTTACAAAGAGAAAGTATTGTAATCGTCAAAAAAATTCGAACTCGAGATTTTGACGAATCTGCAAGTTTTAGATCTCCCTGAGTCCAGAAAACACAATTTTGGAATTATGTCTGTCTGTCTGTCTGTGTGTGTGTGTGTCTGTCTGTGAACACGATAACTCGAAAACTATTAGAGCTACGGGGATGAAATTTGGTATGTGATCTTTACACATAATTTGTAGGTTTCTATCAAATTTTGGACAAAATCTGTCTACGGGAAGTCTGCCTTTCTGTCTGTCTGCGGTCATGCCAACACTATAACTCAAAAACTTGAATAGCTAGATGGATAAAATTTGGTACACAGTTTTATCATCATGGATGTAGGTCCATATAAAATTGTGGGCCAAATCCGTCAAAGGGTTCACTGTCTGTCGGTCTGTATAATTTACTTTTGAAAAGAATCCGTTATCCCCACGCGCATGCGTACTGGAAGCAATCTTCTGTGCACGCGAAAGCTATGGAGAGAATTACGTCAGATTGTCCTTGAGCCGGTAAGAGCGGAAAATCGGTTCTCATCTCTTTGAATTTGATTCTTTACCTAGATATTTTTCAAGCACTATAATGAAAAACTTTCTGATAGTCATTGGATTCTGGGTAACAGTAGGTTCTAATTTTTTTAGCCACGCTGGGGGAGGGGAAACGGCACCTTTTTGGAGCAGTATACGAGAATATTTAGTGTTTCCCAATGGTTCCTCATAGAATTCACAAGAACACGGAGAATGGAGTTCCGATAACAAGTAGTGAAAGACAGCTGAAGGCAGAAATTAATTTTTTAAATTATTAATTAAATTAATTAAGTAATTTTAATTAATCAAAAAACTGTTTTCTTCATTCCCAGGATTATTCTACATAAATACTTATCTAATGGTAAAAAACAAAATTCAAAAGTCGGTATTAAGACAATGTGGTAAATAAAGGGTCAAGCTTCATAGCATACAGGGACGTAACGAGTGAGATACTAAAAATACTGATGAATTTCTGCGACTAAAAAAACATGTGTTTTTTATCATGTTTGATATAGAAACATGCTCTTACTGTGAAGTATGATATCATTTTCGATTAACCCCATATACTTGCGTGAAAGATTTATTGTTGTATCATACTACGTCATCAAAGAGCTTAGTATGTAATGAAAGTTTGAAAAGTATTCTGAAAAATTGGTAATGAAAAAATTCAAACGAGTTTCAAAAATGAAAGTGAGCACAAAAAATATGATTAAGACAAATTTATTTTTTATGATTAATAATAGATTATATGGATTTTTTTCTTCAAAAAAATGGTCCACACCTTTATTTTACGAATCTTTAATCGAGACAATTTCTTTACAAAACGAATGTCAAGTTTATCACTATGTTTTTTAAAGTAAAGAGCAACATTAATTAATAGTTCATGTTCGTTCGAATATGTTTTAATATCAACTTCAGTGCATTAAATTCTCTTTCACAAGATGTTGCAGATAAAGACTCTGTCAGAATGAGACGAAGAATTTTAAAGCTAAAAATAAGCATTTCTTGATTGAAATGTTATTTTTGAAATATCTACAAAATTCAAACATTGTTCACTTTAATATAAAAGCATTTTAAATTGCACAACACGTAACCATTCTAATTCTTCTGAAAAAAAATTCTGAATGAGATTCTATGATTGATTTTACTGATTCAGTCGAACAATTATTTCTCTTTGCTGGAAATATCCAAAAAATTTTTGAGAGGGTTCGAACACTGAAGATATGGATTAAATTTTTTCGAATACTAGTAAGTATCCTAATTATTTCATCGTTATTATGATTAAATATTTATAAATAAATGAAGACAGAGGTAATAAGGTTTTTACGAGAGTATCATTGTACATAATATTTCCATAGAACATGAAAAATTTTAGAATTCTTTCCCTAATACATGGTACAGTTAAAGATAGATTTTGTGGATTAGCATGGATTTGGTACTGATATTTGAAGGTCGCTCTAAAAGCATCACATTTATTGAGATAGATATTTGAAAAATAATCATTATTTGAGAAAGTTTATGTTCAGTTCAATTACTGTGCTGTTGGGCAGCAAAAACTACTAATCTCATGAAAAAAGAAAATCAATATGATATTTAAAAAAATTAGCTCGAAAGTGGATGGTGCAAATGTTATGTTTTCATGTGACAACTTATGTTGGCATGTATTCAATTAGAAAATTTATTACTACATTGTGAAGAACCGTCTGAAAATTTTAAATATCCAGCATAGTGTGGAATCTAGAAACAAATGTGAAGCATACTTTTGCTCAATTCTTTTGTGTTTCCTGTATCAAAAATTTATCCCATCACACGTAAACATATGCATCAGAAACATTCTAAGATTTTAAAAAGACACCATTCCGGATTTCATGGGCCGAAAGCTCTATCTACACATTTTATTAAATTTAAATGCCAAATTTAGAGAAACTAATTTAAATCCAAACTTCGAAATATTTTCACAAAATGTTTCTTTTTTTCTTATTAATATATCGATAACGTTAATTAAAATTTAAAATTGTATTAGGAACAAGACAGGTAAAAGCAAAAACTTCCAAAATAAGAGCTACCATTAACTATTAATGGTAACAGCGATTTTCTTCTTCTTTTTCGGATATTATCAGCTTGATTATAACATAAGAGAGAATTAATGATAACAATGAAGATAGTAACATTATCATCGATAACAGTACATCTAAAATTAACTTTTACAACAATACACTGATGAATGAAAGTTCAATAAAAAAAAGAGATAGTTACTATTTAATTTAAAAAAATGTTTTATTAATATAAATTTACTGTAATTGTAGTAGAATGTGTGAGATACATTTCATTATTTAAGTCTTAACTGTTATATTTTTATCCTTATTTTGTTTTGCCCAGTTTTAAATTGAAGTTCTTATTAGAATTTCCTTCTTTTTCCTTTTTTCACATTTCAAAGAAAGCTAAATCAAAAATAAGCTTCCCCTAAATCATTTTAAGATTCTGTTTGATAGCAACTAATTCTACAAAGATGCAAGTCGCTCTAGTAATGAAGCAATTTCAGATTTCTACAAAAATCTCTTTCGAAAAAATATACAGCATTGTGCTGCGGAGGAAGTTACTAAAATTCTTGCATAACGAATTCTTAAATAACGAAAACAATTTAGAAATAAATATAATGTTTTACACTTTTTGGTTTTGACATCGAATTAACCAAAATATATTCGAATTACAGACGATTTCTTCACATTATTTTAATAGGAAATTCCAAGGACCAGAGAAAATTTTTCGAATTACCGAGCAATTCGAATTAAAAACGTTTCATTTAGCCAAGAGAACAGAACTTGAATAATTCTTTGAATAATTTGCAGGAATTGAATAAATGTTGACGAATGTGAGGAAGATAGTAACAGTGGAATTTTTGTTTTCTGATTTTAAAAGCAATAAATAAGCATTTGCCATTTCAGCGTCTTTCAGGACAACGTCCAGATCTTCAGTATCCCCCCTCCCGCAGTACCTCGTTACACCACTGGTTGAGACATGTGTGCTGTGCAGTGGCGGATTTTGTCAATACGAGGCCCCATGAGCAAAATTACTTTGAGGCCCCCTCTCCCTACCAATGTCACAAATTCACCATCGGCCTAGCACTGCGATGCATGTCGAATAGGTTTTGAGGCCCTTTAAATTTTTGAGGCACGAGGCGAGTGTCTCTAACACCTGTGCGAAAAACCGCCACTGGTCTGTGTACGTTCTTGTGGCGGACACACAGTAACTAGCCTTCAGTTAGTTTAAGGCTGGACATTTTCATTCCGGACGTAATTTGTGTTGATTCGGCGAAGCCTGGCTAGTTCTTTTATTATCGAGCTCCAGATTAATAACTGAAAATTCGTCCTTATTTTCTTATTTTGCTGTATCAATTCGAAAAACCGTTGCCTATAGACAATAAAAACGACATTTGTTTAATTGAAAATTACGTATAATATATATTTAAAAAAATTCTCTGATGATTTTTTCTCAGGTGGCACATATAGTTCATTCTATTTTTAGTTATAGAGAGTTTGAGTTGCTTGAGAACAGTTTTGAGTTGACAGGTAATAAACCTTTCGACAAATTTTGTACAAAAATTCATTTTCTTCTCTAATTCCAGCAATAAAGCTATTTGCTAAATACAGTAAAGCACCGTTTATACATTCTCATTCATACGTCGTTTCATCACAGTCCCGATTCATTCGTATTCATTGTAATGATAAAGTACTTATACAAAGCTTCGGCTATACATACATACTGCAGACCAGGCTGCCAACTTAAGTATTCGAAAATACGCGTTGGGACTGGGCGGTGATGCCGACTCTCATGTGTAGTCCTCAATTCGAGACTTAGTTCTCAATTTTTTTTCTTCAATTCTAGACAAAGCGGCTTTATAGCAAGCATACGTCTCAAGCATACCTTTCTACTAAACTTAAACCTTCGGCTATATGTCGTTTTTATCCGTTCTAAAATGTGAAAATTCCCTCCTTTCTAGTATGAACTGTGATAAAGATATCATGGCTTCGAAATTATTTACGATTGATGGAAGCCAAATTGTCTGGTGCTAATTTAAGCGACGATGAAGATGTTATTCCACCTTCCTTTAGAGACGCGATGGAATCCATAGAAAACCGAACTTAATTCTTTTGTCAAAAGAATAATGAAAAGACATTTAATGAACATAATTCGATTCCCGATGCTGCACTTAATATTCACAGACAATTAGCACGTCACACGACGGTTAAAGATTTTTTTTAACGCTTTTACTAAGTTCGAAATGTTTCATGTTTGTGTTCGAAATGTTTTCATGTAAGGTTGGAATTTTGTGATCGATTTTTCACTCACTTCTTAATGCACTAGAGTTCTGAAATTTTGTATATTTATTGAGTCTTGATCACAATGCAATATTTTAATAATTTTAGACCTCTCAATTATCAATTAAAAAAAATCGCAAAATTACGTTCGCACTCAGTAGGTTCCAGCGGCGCCATCTATAATATTTTTGAGAACTTTGAGTAAAAGCTTTTTTTAAAGTTTTTTATTACAATTTATTTTTTTATTTAAACGCGTACATGCATGTACATAAATCGTATGAGATATGTATAATTAGCTCTCAAGTTATGCAATAAAGATATGATTTTTCTCATTTAATAAAATAATAAATAAATATAATTTTTAAAATATTTTATTTTATTAAATAATATATAAATATTTAAACTTAAAATTTCATTATTGATTTCCATACTATGTAGTTTTCTATGAATTATTTGTTTTAATATCATATATTTACTACCATTAGTAAGAAAATACTGATTTTTTTCTTTTGGGATATCATAAAAAACTCATTTATTTTTATCATCGAGAACTTGAATTGCGCACTTAAATCCCTACTTCAGTTACAAAAATAGTGAGATAATAAGATGTACGTAATAGTCCAGATTATAAAATTTTCCGCAACAATGAGCGAAAAAAATAATACGAA